>JAPQVY010000068.1:46529808-46534808 GCA_028535165.1 Quercus tomentella
TGACCAAAATGCGCTAAAATCCTCATGAATGACCAAAAAAACTTGAAACTGTCAAAATACCTATAAAATCTAAAAAGTACGTCTGAAACATCAAATGACCAAAAATTCCCCACGAAAAAGTGGCCAAAATATCTAAAAACATATAAAATGACCCCCCTCCCCCCCCCCCCCCCAAAAAAAAAAAAAAAACGGAACCTCTATTACCACTATTCCTTGGATAACTCTAAAATGACCTTAATAGCCTAAAACCTCAAAAATGACCCCAATACCCCGGAAACCACTTTATGACACAATATGACCCAAAATTTTTGGTTATTTTGAAGGTTTCGAGTATTTTTAGCACGTTTAAAATTTTCAAGGTATTTAGTTGTTTTGGCCATTTTAGTGGTTTCAGGGTCTTCTTGCTCATTCTAGAGGAATTGAGGTCATTTTGTTCATTTTGACTGTTTTCGAGGATTTTTTCGGTCATTTTAGAGATTTCGGTATAATTTGGTCATTTAAGTTGTTTCAATGTATTTTTGGTGGTTGTGAAGTTTTGAGGCGTTTTGTTCATTTTATTGGTTTCCGGGGGGGGGGGGGGGGGTAATTTTGGTCATTCCAATGATTTTAGGGGCATTTATGTTTTTTTTTTAATGTGAGTTTGTGTTATTAATAGGTTTCAGGATTATTTTCTTTATTTTAAAGGTTTTAGAGGTATTTTGTTTATTTTTGAGGTTTCAAAGGTATTTTACTCATTTAGTGGTTTCAAGGTTATTTTAGTAACTTAATAGGTTAAATTTTTTTCATTTTAGAGGTTTTGGGGGTATTATGGTCATTTTTAAGGTTTCAAGAGTATTTTGTTTGTTTGAGTGATTTCGAATGTATTTTGGATAAGTTTTAGGGGTATGTTGGTCATTTTTAGAGGTTTCGAGGGTATTTTGTTTGATTTTGTAGTTTCGAGGGTATTTTGGTCATTTTTAAAAGTTTGGGTGGTATTGTGGTCATTTTGCAGGTTTTGGGGCGTATTGATCCTTTTTTAGGTTTTTGGATATTTTGTACTTTCGTGATGCATTTTTGTCATTTGGGTAGTCCTAGGGGTTTTTTTGGTCATTTTAGTGGTTTTGGTGTATTTAATGCTTTTTCGATACTGTGGTAGTTCTCACAAGTAAAATAATTGTTTTTTTTTTTTTAGTCTAAAATTTTTTGGCAAAAATACCCCTGAAACACTAGAATGGCCAATATAACCCCAAAATCACCAAAATTACCAAAATAGCCCTCAAAACCACAAACTTTAAAAGAAAAAAAAAAAAAACCCGAAACCTCTTACTTGACCAAAATAGCCCCAAATTCTCTAAAATGACTAAAATAACCTGAAAACCACCAAAATGAGAAAAACACCCCTGAAACTGCTGAAATGACAAACATTCCCTAAAATACTCTAAAAAGAATACCCCAAACCCTCGTTAAATCACCAAAATGGCCTAAACTTGAAACCAACCAAAATACCCCCAAAATCTAAGAAATGAACAAAATACCTCCGAAACCTCAAATGGCTAAAAATGGACATAAAACCTCAAAAATAGCTAAAATAACTATAAACCTATAAAATGACCAGAAAAAAGCCCAAATCTCTAAAATGACTAGTATTCCCTTGATATCTATTAAATGACCTAAATATTTAGTATATTTAGGTCACAATGACCACAATACTCCTGAAGACCACTTAATGACACAATATAACCCGAAAAATTTTGGTTATTTTGAAGGTTTCAAGCATTAAAGGATCCAAGAAGATCAAAGAAGCACTTATAATGGGCTAGTTCAAGAGATTTAGGCTGATTCTAATGCAGGACATTCCAAGCTTGGCCCAAAGGAAGATGAAGGCGTAATAAATTTAATCCAAGCTATTGAGGGCTGATCTGGCTTAGTTGGGCGTAATTTATGGTGTGGATTAATGGTTGATTGACTTTCTAGTTCCATACCAATTAATAGATATTTTCCTCTTTTGGAGTTGCTAATTTAGACCAAATGCACCAATTAAGGGCATTTTGGTCATTTTAGAGGTTTTAGTGCATTTAAAGGTTTTTTTTTTATATTTTGGTAATTCTCACGGGTATTTTTGGTCATTTAAGAGGTTTTCAGGATAATTTAGTCATTCAAGTGGTTTCGATGTATTTTTGGTTGTTTTGAAGTTTTTAGGGTATTTTGTTCATTTTAATGGGCGCTCGGGGTGGGGGGGGGTAATTTTGGTCATTCTAGTGATTTCAGGGGTACTTATGTTATTATAGTGGTTTCAGGATTATTTTTGTCATTTTAGAGGTATTTTGTTCATTTCTGAGGTTTCAAAGGTAATTTTTGTCACTTTAGTGGTTTCGGGGTATTTTGGTCATTTTATAGGTTCCATGGTATTTTAGTCGTTTGTGAGGTTTCAGGGTTATTTTAGTAATTCATTAGGTTTTGGGGGTATTTTCTTCATTTTAGAGGTTTTCGGGATATTTTCGTCATTTATAAGGTTTCAAGGGTATTTTGTTCGTTTAAGATATTTTGAGTGAATTTTGGCTAATGTTTAGGGGTATTTTGGTCATTTTCATAGGTTTCGAGGTTATCTTGCTCTAAATGGTATTGTGGTATTGTGGTATTGTGGTCATTTTCATAGGGGTATTGTGGTCGTTTTGACGGTTTTGGTGGTGTATTGGCCATTCATGGTGTATTTTAGTTATTTTCGCAATTCTAAGGGTATTTTGGTCATTCTAGAGTTTGGGTGTTTGATATTTTGGTAATTCTCACGGGTAAAATAATTTTTTTTTAACAAAAAAGATACCCTTGAAATCACTAGCCAATATACCCACAAAATTATCAAAATTGCCAAACCACCCCCCCCCCCCCCCCCCAAAAAAAAATCCGCTTGAAACCTCTTAATTGACCAAACATCTAAAATGATTAAAAAATACAACTCAACATCGCTAAAATGAGCAAAACAACTTTGAACTGACCATAATACCCCCAAAATCTAAAAAATGAACAAAATAACCCTTAAACCTCAAATGATAAAAAATTCCCACAAAATTTCTAAACTGGTCAAAACACCTAAAAAAGTATAAAATGTCCAAAAAACAAAAATACCCAAACCTCTAAAATGACCAGTATTCCCTTGAAATTTGTAAATTGACCAAAATATATTAAAATAATTAAAATGACAAAAATACTCTTTAATGACACAATATAACTCAAAAGGTTTTGGTTATTTTGAAGGTTTCGAGTAATTTAGGCTCGTTTAAACATTTCAAGGTATTTAGTCATTTTTGGTGAATTTAGAGGTTTCAAAATCTTTTTGCCAAGAGGAATTGAGGGTATTTTGGCCATTTTGTGACTTTGGGGGTGTCATTTTAATCATTTTGCAGGTTTTGCGATATTTTTATCTTTTAGAATTTTTAGGTTTTTTTGGGTTATTTTTACTGTTTTTGAGGATTTTTTGATCATTTGAAAGGTTTCAGGAAAATTTAGTCATTCAAGTGGTTTCGATGTATTTTTGGTTGTTCTGAAGTTTTAGGGGCAATTTGTTCATTTTAATGGTTTCAGGAGGGCCAGGGGGGGGGGGGGGGGGTAATTTTGGTCATTCTAGTGATTTAAAGGGTAATTATGTTATTATAGTGGTTTCAGGATGATTTTCGTCATTTTAGAGGTATTT
The DNA here is from genome assembly GCA_028535165.1 of Quercus tomentella. NCBI lineage: Eukaryota > Viridiplantae > Streptophyta > Magnoliopsida > Fagales > Fagaceae > Quercus > Quercus tomentella. Next base: position 46,533,476 of record JAPQVY010000068.1, read on the forward strand.
TGTTCATTTATGAGGTTTCGTAGGTAATTTTTGTCACTTTAGTGGTTTCAGAGTATTTTGGTCATTTTAGAGGTGTCTAGCTATTTTCACTCATTTAAGATGTTTTGGGGAATTTTGGTCATTTTATAGGTACCATGGTATTTTGGTCGTTTGTGAGGTTTCAGGGTTATTTTAGTAATTCACTAGGTTTTGGGGGTATTTTCGTCATTTTAGAGGTTTTTGGGATATTTTAGTCATTTTTAAGGTTTCAAGGGTATTTTGTTCATTTAAGAGACTTCGTGTTAATTTTGGCTAATGTTTAGGGGTATTTTGATCATTTTCAAAGGGTTCGAGGGCATATTGCTTGATTTTGAGGTTTCAATGGTCATGTGGTCGTAAATGAGTAAAATGCCCCTAACATCTAAAATGATTAAAAAATACAACTCGACATCGCTAAAATGAGCAAAGCAACTTGGAACCGACTGTAATACCCACACAATCTAAAAAATGAACAAAATACCCCTGAAACCTCAAATGATCAAAAATTCCCACGGAACCTCTAAATTGGCCAAAATACCTTAATGTCCAAAAAAAAAAAAAAAAAAAAAAATCCCAAACCTCTAAAATGACCAGTATTCCCTGAAATTTGTAAAATGACCAAAATATATTAAAATAATTAAAATGACCAAAAAATATTCTTTAACCCCTAAAATGGTCTAAAATATCCTAAAATCTCAAAAATGACCACAATACCCCTGAAACCACTTAATGACACAATATAACCCAAAAGGTTTGGTTATTTTGAAGGTTTCGAGTAATTTAAGTCCATTTAAAAGTTTCAAGGTATTTAGTTATTGTACTATTTTCGAGGATTTTTTGGTCATTTGAGAGGTTTCGGGATAATTTAGTCATTCAAGTGGTTTTGATGTATTTTTGGTTCTAAAATTTTGGGGGCATTATGTTCATTTTAATGGTTTCGAGTGGGCGTGGGGGGGATAATTTTGGTCATTCTAGTGATTTCGGGGGTATTTATGTTATTATAGTGGTTTCAGAATTATTTTCGTCATTTTAGAGGTTTTAGAGGTATTTTGTTCATTAAAGAGGTTTCAAAGGTAATTTTGGTCACTTTAGTGGTTTCGAGGTATTTTGCTCATTTTAGTGGTTTGGAAATATTTTTGTCATTTTAGAGGTATCAAGGTATTTTCGCTCATTTAAGATGTTTTGGGGAATTTTGGTCATTTTATAGGCTCCATGGTATTTTGGTCGTTTGTGAGGCTTCGGGATTATTTTAGTAATTCATTAGGTTTTAGGGGTATTTTTGTCATTTTAGAGGTTTTCGGGATATTTTGGTCAT
>JAPQVY010000068.1:46542308-46712180 GCA_028535165.1 Quercus tomentella
ATATTTGCTATATCTCCTTAATTAGCTCCTACAGTGGCTATATATATTATTGGAATAATATTGTGGGGGTAGCATGTCCATAAAATTCAGAAATTAACATTTTCTAGTGGGGAGAATATTGTTACCATTGTTGGACCTACGGTTGTATTACTATTATATAGTAATAAAGTCATTACCCAATATCGTTTAATGATCAGTATTGCTGTTTAATAAATCCTGAATAGGGGTGAGTTTGGTTCAGCTTTTTGTAAAAGTGCATAATGAAAAAGTAGAGTTTCAAAAAGCTGAGTGTTTGGTAAAAGCTGTTAAAAAGTGCATAATGAAAAAGCTGAGTGTTTGGTAAAAGCCGTTAAAAAGTGCATAATGAAAAAGTTGAGGGATAAATTACCAAAAAGGACAATGTATATATAAGAGAATTTATTTCATACTTTTTTTTGTTTGGATGTGAGTTTATTTCATCTATTTCATATACTTATTGAAAGATAATAATAATAATAATAATAATAATAATAATAATATATTATTGGTATTATTTTAATAATGTTTGGGCAATTTTTCTTTTTTAGTGTCATAATTATTTGTTATTACTATTAATGACTTCTTATTAATATTAATTAAATCTAAATAATTTCCATCAACATGAAGCACAAAATAAAAATGTAAAAAGATGATAAAATATACACCAATAATCTAAGTTTAAATTGTACTACATAAAAATGTAAAAACATATAAAATACATATCAATAAAGAGACTCTAATCCCCTTTATTGTAGTATGCAAGCCTAGCAGACATACACTGAAGATTGAAGATGGTACTTAAGCTCATTAGTGTATAACAAGAAGTCAAATTACACATGCTAGAAGCTAGCTAAGATTAATCTCGGCTATTTCAGATTCACAAACTATACTCATTAAACACTTCATTATATATTAAAACAGCACACTCGGTAAAAAAAAAAAAAAAAAAATTCAGATCAGTGTTAAACACTTCATTATATATTCCAATCAGCAAAAACAAATAACAAAACAAGTAAAGGAACAATACCCATTCATAGCAAGATCCGAAATTTTTTTTCCCACACTCGGTAAAAAAAAAAAAAAAAAAAAATTTCAGATCAGTGTTGGTACCTGGTTTTTGGTAGCAGATCAGTGTTTTTGGTACTTGAGAAATCAAAACCCAGATCCATGAGAAATCAACCAAAGAACAGAGAAATCAAAACCCAGATCCATGAGAAATCAACCAAAGAACAGAGAAATCAAAACCAACTCAGACCCATGAGAATCAACCCAGGTTCGGTCCAAATCAAAACAACCCATACCCATGAGAAATCAACCCAAAGAACACACAGAAAAATCATTACCCATAAAACAAACTGTCCAAAACTACAGAAAAACAAAAAGACTTACGGAGAGGAAGAACAAGAAAGAAAGAAAGAAGAAGAAGAGGAAGACGAAGCGGAAGAAGAAAAGGAAGACAAAGAAAAAAGACAGAGAGTAGAGAGACTTACGGAGAGGGCAGAGCAAGGCAGAGAGAAGAGATGGAGGCGTCGTGCAAACTGCGAAGGGAGAGCAGAGATGAGGGGCGTGAGAGAAAGTGCTAGGTATTTCGGTATTTTTCGGGTTTGCAACGATAATATACAAAACGCGCATAGCGCGTTTTCATTTATGGACCCCTGAGGGTCCATAATCCCTTCCGCATTTGTCCTCAATTTTTTCTCAATGCTCAAAACGCAACTTTTATAAAACGCAATAAAAGTTGCGTTTTGAGCTTACCAAACGCATTTTTTGGTTGAGCTTTTTTCAAAACGCCCTTTTTGGGCTCAAAAAGTGGAAACAAACGGGTACTTAGATCTTGATTTGTATTGCTGCTTTGGGGAGATTATGAAATCAATTATGGTACATTGTGAAATACATAAATATCCAGCGTATTGTGTTTCCTACAATGAACTTCTTTTGGCTGAACATGTGACATCGGATCTATGATACCAAGTGCATCAGAAAATCGCAACAAATGTTTAATTTGAAAAAATAATAAAAAACAAAGGCGAACTTTGGCAATGAAAAATTACTAAAATTTATTTATTTATTTTTGGAAGTAAGAAGTTTAATTATTCAATCTCTAATCATATTATTGGATAATTTTACTTCATTTTAGACATATTATGACCCAAGAGGTATAAACCAATTGTAGGCTCATGCAGTTATATAACAAGTAAACTATGAGTTAATTTAAGATTAATTTAGGGTTCTCTAATATATAATCTCCACGTTAAGATCATTGTAAATTGAAGAGTTTAATATAAAAAATGTAGAAGTTAAGAACTTCATGTTATGCACGTAGGCCATAATTAAGACAAAACCACATGTTATTGCTTGCTATATTCACTTTTCTCTCTTTCAAACTCTCAATCATTCAACAACTTCAACATTTCATAAGGATTTCCGGAAAATGAAGCATTCACTACAACTAAGATAATTGCATTATAACCATTCCCATTAATATGGCGCTGGTAGCTAATAATAATATTGGGAGTTTATTAAGAGATTCGGATAGCCACTTGCATGCTAGATATGAGAACTTTCTTCTGCACCCACGAAAAGGAAGATGTCATCTTTGCCTAGACGTACTATAGGGCAACACTCTCTATACTGAGGAGTGATCTCTATGTAATTACACATAACAAGCTAGAAAACTAAGACCAAAATCTTTTGGGAGAGCAACAGAGACAATCCGCTGTAAGTTTTGATTTAACGAGCAGCTGGTGGAGATTCTCCTTGGAGAAAGGCTGAGAAAAATGCCAATGAGTCGCTTGGTTTGAAGCAAGGTACTGCATGGCCAGCTCCTCTAAACGTTGCAAAAGTAAGTCCCTCGTATTCTTGGAACCAACCACTGACCTGAACCAAATACCATTCCATTCCATATTGATTAGTACTTAAAGGTACCAAAAATCCTGTTAATATTTATTACTATTACAACCATGAATTTTGTACTGCATCAAATAGCGAGCTCATATTATAAGTACTCTAAGCAAGAGTTAATGGAACTCAGCATGTAAATGCAGCACTCACGAATAATTCTTACTATACGTAGGTATCAAAGTGACGTCACAATTCACAAGAATGAAGAGTGTTCAATTGAAAACAGGAATGTATCATACTTGCACTCTCTTTGTGAAACACTCTAGTTTTCCTCTTTGTTCCAAGATATAAACTGTGGACTAGTGGAGTACTGGAATACCTTAAAGACTTCCTAAATAGCAAAATATGGTTTCTCACTTAGATGTAACTCTATATATACAATATTTATATTTTCACACCTAGCATCCGCATTTTTTTTAAGAATGTTCACATTTAACACATGATACTGATGATGTGTACGGAAAGTGTACATTAAAGAATTTGAGATAACCAATGCCCATTTACTTTTAAATAAGTGCAAATAAAATAGAGTTGTATATTAAGATAAGATATTATCTATGTCAGGATTAGTTATTAAAATGGAAAATAAAATTGTATTTTAATGTAGTAATTGCCATATTCTGAATCTTGATGATTACCTCTTTCTGGTGGTACCAAGGCCTCCATGCCTTAGTGATGAGTAGTCCCAGGGCACTTAAGCTGTATCTTGTAGACAATACAGGAACTCTTCCATCTGTGTCTCCACTGAGCCACCCACAAAGGAATACCATAAGATTGATAAATATGTTATCATCACAATCTCTAGAAAATAATATACGGTAGCTAGGAAACTTATACCTGTAGACCCATATTCTAAGTCCTGCTGTAATTAGCTTCTTGTATATAGGAAGGACAGATGGTTTTGAGTCTGACCACTTGTCAAATATATTCATACTACAGCCAAAATTTTAGAAAAAAATGTTCAGTTTGTATCATGAAAATCATATTAAAAAATTTCTTGGCCGCTTCTTTTTATTAGAAAGTTAAAAACTTGCTTCAAGTTTCTTTTAGATCGGGGAACTTCAAACAAAGGCAAACGAAATGTTAACAATTAATAGAAAATGCATTACTTGCAGATGCTCCAGTTCTTTAGCTGGTGACCATCACTAACATGTAGAGCCTTCTGAACATCTGGTCTGTTGTAGAATGTCTTAGCATATTCATCAAGGCATGGATCGTAACCACCCATGATTCTTGGCATCTGTTAAACAAAATCCATCACCATCATCTATTTATTCAATCAACTCGCAACACTTTGAATGAAATTAATATGCAACATGGGAGGCAATATGGAGAATCATATATATTTTGAGGACAAAGTTTGGCTCCAAACAACCTTTTCCCTTACATGATTAAAATTAGATTAAACGAGGCTCTTATGGTATGTTTCAAATAATTTTATATGGTGTGACGACACTCTATACATGATTAGATTCAAAGAATAAAATATTAATTAATTATTTCCTAACATGTATATAAACCAAATTATTAAAGTTGGAACCTAAACCTGTTCTTGAGATCAATTCTACATAGACAATACTATAAGTGAGGTGTAATCACTCTAAACTTTCATTTCAAAATGAAATGATGATTAGTGCTTGTTGATTTTATAAAAGAGTATTTTCCGTTGTACATAAATTGATTTCCAATAAACGCAAAAATGAAATATGTATTATTCCTCACCATCTTAGATGTGCGCTTCATCATGACTTGCATTGATTTGTTATCTGAATCAGCTGAATTGCCAGTACAGACTGAGGTGTAGAGGCTATAGATATCAATCTCCTTATACTGTTTGAGTACTTCATCAATGGCTTCACTACAATCATTGTTGCTCCATGTATCATTAACGTTAAAATCACAGCTTGATTTGATTATTTTATGAGTCTCATCCGATATCACAGCATGACTCCAAGCATAATCCACTAGACCTCTCCAGTCCTCAGCATCAGATGTTTCAGGATTACCCAACTGTACTTTGAGAAAGGGATTAGTTGTGTACTTTGGTTTCCAATCATGGAACAATAGGATGCATAGTGTAAAATTTAAGTACAGTTCCTTTTGTGTAATATATTATATTTCCTAAACAAATTCAAAATACATAGTTACATTGAATTTAATTATCCTTAAAAATATATATTACTATTAGTATTTCACAAGTCAATGTAACTATATGTTCAAATTTAATTGAGAAACCTAATATACTGCACCTAATCACTTAATAAACTATACCTAAGTTTTACCTAGATTTGAACATATTAATTAATTTTATTATTGTCTAGGACCATACCAAAATACCCTTGAGATCGATATAAAGAAAGGGATCTTTGTTCTTGTCGTGGATGAGCTCAGCAAGTTCTGGAACGTATTTTCCTGTGAATGTGGAGAGTGTGAGTATTTGATAGGAATTCAGTTAAGATAAGCACAATAAACATTTATAAGAGTTAAAATACCTGCATAGCTTTCTCCAGCAATATAGAAGGTTTGCGTCCTATATGAGGGGAACTTGAGGAACCACTTGTGGAGGAAGATATATGCATCATTTGCTATAAAAATTAGTCATAGAACGTTCAACCAAAATGATCAGGAGCCCTCGAAGTATTTGCAGAACAAGATTTTGTAACGTAAAACTTACAAAAAGAAGAAAAGTTGCATGTACTGCATAAAAATAATCAAGCAATTATAAACTAAAAAACTTTAAATAACATTAGTGTGTGTTAGTTTTTAGGAAAAAATGTATCAAACGTGCGTAAAATATATTTAAATAGAGAGTGTACTAATTTTTAGAAAAAATGTTTCTCTGACAGTTTTTTTTTTTTTTTTTAAATTTTGTTGAATTACAATTTTAACCCATTTTTTATTTGTTAAGAATAAGGATTATCTAATTAGATTAGGGGTATTTTTTATATTTTTTGAAGTTATAACTAACTTTCTGAATCTTCTTAATATACAGAAATAAACTTATATAGTGGCATCTTCAACCTCTCATAAATAAAAGGTGAGTGCATTCGTTCCACTTGATAAACTATCATATGTCTTAATATTTTAAACTGTTATAAGAAATACTATATTAAATTTAATAATTACTTTAACAATATTTACCTATAAAAATAAACGGAGCTCATGAGCACTGGAATTTGTATGGTCCTTACCTGTAAATTCATCTCCCAAATTAATGTAATCACTAGTTGTATTCGAGTATGAAAAACCGACCCCAACAGGAGATTCCAGGAATAATATGTTGGCTTCTGTATCATGAGACATTAATAATTCTTAACATAACATTTTAATAGCTTATTGCTACCCTTAATTAATTAAATTAATTAATGGAGTACTAAATAGTGGTTCATAGTGCTATCGTACAAGTATCTATATATTATGCATTAAAATATTTGTGTGACAAAACTTTTACAAGAAAAGAATGATTTCTCCTACTTGTGTTCCATGAGTAGGGATTATATTTAAGTCCATTTCCATGCGTATCCACTAGGAATGGACCAATCTCTTGTGTTGCTCCATATCCCACAGAAGAGCACCCGGGCCCTGTAAAGGAAAGCATCTTGTCACCTTAGCAGAGAACATAAAACGAAGTGCCAAACAAAATCATAGATTTAAACTTCCTGGATAGGTTCTCTCAAAAAAGAAAAAGGAAAAAGAAAAAAAAAAGAATTCCCACTAAGATATTTATATAATACTTTGAAGTAATTCTTTATTAACAATGATTTGTTTATATAGGGTCGGGGACTGTCTAAACACTACACAACATGAAAATTTCCATTAACATGTGCCAGCAATTTCTTGTATATATATAGGGAGAAAATGGGCTTTTGCCATTTTTTTTTTAAAAATCTAGCATTTTGTCCAATTTTCCAAACTAATTAGGGAAATGCCCCTCTTTTGAAACTTGATTTTCTCAAAATTGAGTTTTTAAAAAAAAAAAAATTATGGAGCCCTATAGTGGCGTTTTAAGAAGTCTATAGTGATGTTTTAAGGACCTATAGTGGCGTTTTGGAACTCGAGCACCATGAACTCAAGTTCCATGCAAGTTTTTTTTTTTTTTTTTAGCTATAACTCGAGTTCATGGAGCTCGAGTTCCAAAACGTCACTATAAGCACTTTAAAACGTCATTATAGGGCTTAACTCGATTTTGAAAAAATCGAGTTTCAAAAGAGGAGCATTTTTCGAATTAGTTTGGAAAATGAGGCAAAATGCTGGATTGTTTGATAGAAAGGGGCAAAGGCCAATTTTGTCCATATATATAGCCAGGTGGATTTGGTCAAAAGATTTGGTACTGTAAAGGATACTCAAAACTAATTGCAATTTGCTTGACGAGGAAGGTTCTGCACATAAGATAGTAAGTAATGGAACCCCTAGATCATATTTTATCTTAATGTTTCTTCGTACAATCATACAAACCTCCCAATAAGGTCTATAGGCAACCGTGGCATTCGACCTTCACCGATTTTAATGACTGACAAAGATGATCTAGCTAGGACATAAATAAATAAAAAACAAGGATTTATAAAGCTGTACATAAACAAATTAAGTTACCTAAGAAGAAAAAGATAAAGCAAAGTGTCAAACAGACAATTACTATATATGCTTACCTCCATTAAGCCACAGCACTAATGGTCTTTCATCAGCCTGAGTCGTGGCCTCATAGAACCAGTAAAAGAGTGCCCTTCCCTTTGTTTCATTTACACTGACATAGCCAGCGTAGTGCTTGAAGTTTACATTAGGCTGGCCGGGCAAGCCAGTTACAAGATCCCCATTCCCTTCTGAGGTAATTTTTTTCCCACTACTACTACTACTCCATTTCCAATGTCTAAAACACACAACAGGCTCCATGATTATTGATAGGAGAAGAAGAAGAAGAGCCAGAGTGTGGAGAAGTGTCTTTTTTAATGCAAAATCCATATTGGATCGATTTGGAAGCACACCAAATAAATATTTATATACAGACAGCTTTCACACCACAGGATGAAACACAAGCAGAGCAACATATCCAATATTTATACCCATATATTGGAGAGGCAAACTAAACTAGCATTCACTTAATAAACTAAACTAGATATGATATGATAGTAGTCCTACAGGGCAACTTCTTTTTTTCTGTTTGGCATTCCGTTAGGCAAAGCCTATGGGCGGGCTATGGCATATGATATCTGATGTGGATTTAGGCCAGCTTCTATAATATAATAATATTCTAATTGCGTGAACAGGGTTGGGTTGAGTTTTTGAGTGGGACCTCCATCATTTCTTGTGTGGGTGGTTAAAATATATAATTGGACTGCTCAAGTAAATATATTGTTGGGTTAAAATGAATTGACCCCCAATAAATTAATTAATTATCCAAGTTAATTAATTATGTTCAATTATATGTAATAACATGGCATCACAAACAAATCACCAAAATATTTAAATGCAGCGGAAAATAAATTTGACACAGGTGATTTGTTTACGAATGAGGAAAACTACCGAGGCAAAACCCCACCGGGTGATTTTAATGTCACCACTCCCAAGAATCCACTATTATCAATCACAAGCGGTTACAAATATAAGGAATCTTACCAAACTCTTTGGTTTATACCGAAATACCAACTTACAGTTGAACCCTTACCCTAATACCCAATTGGACTTGTATTGTAGCGACAATTTTTCCCTTGATGCACGAATCCCAGTACGTGACTAACCAATGTGCACGGATCCCAGTATGTGATTAACACCAGTAACTTGAAGAAGATGTTCACTACAAAGTTCTTCAGTTCATCAACGATGAAGATCAGGAAGCTCCTTGGTTACAAAACCCTTGGCGTAAAGACACAGTAGCTTCTTCAGAGAGAATAATGAACTAAGTCACTTTCTGCATATGTTCTCCTTGTATAACGTCCTTTAATGATAGGCCACAAACTGAATGACCCCTTGTGATAGAGATTAATTAATTAATTAGCCAAGTTATTAATTAATCAAATTAACATGCAAAGCATGGTAGCACAAACAAATCACCAATAAACTAATTATGCAGCGGAAAATAAATAATACGGTGATTTGTTTACGAATGGGGAAAACCTAACGGCAAAAACCCCACCGGGTGATTTTCAAGTCACCACTCCCGAAACTCCACTATTATCACAACAAGCGGTTACAAAAAAAGGAATCCCAAGTACCTTACCAACCTACAGTTGAATCCTTATCCCAATACTCAATTGGACTTGTTCTGTAGTGACAGTTCCCCTTTCTGATGCACGACTCCCAAGTACGTGACTAACCAATCGCGCGGATCCCAGTACGCGACTTCAATCACCAACTACGAAGGTTGTTGGCTGCAAAGTTCTTCAGTTCATCCACACGATGAAGATCAAGAAGATGCTTGGTTACAAAACCCTACGGTGCACATACACAGCAATTTCTTCAAGAGAAAGAGATGAACTAGGACAAGAACTTCGTCTCCGGTCACAATTTGCTTGAACAGAGTTTGCTCAAAACTTGTGCAACTTGTGAACACTTTGACAGCCCTTAAAACAATCCTTTTATATGTCTAGGGTTAGGAGAAAAGAAAACCCAAAGACAAATTCACGGATCCCAAGAAAATCATATTTGAATTCTGAAATTCTTAAACCTCGACAGATAGAAGGTGTCGAGCAGCTGTCGAGCAGGTGTCGAGCACACCGAACTTAGAATAGCTTTATTAAGCTCGATAGATACAGCTGTCGAGATTTAATGATTTTGTACTATCAACTTGTTTTCTTGGACAGACTTGAAGGTTTCAACATTTGATCTTGAAACATGATTTCTTGAAGTATTTAAACATATCCTAAATTTACCCAAATACAAGTAAAGTGCATTTTGTCAAAGGATAAGCCAATTACATAAAATCATGACATATGTTCTTAACATGTGTAACACATATGTCCTAACAATCTCCCCCTTTGGCAATCCGTGACAAAACCACAACAAACAAATGAACATATGAGAGAAGTCATAAATCACTCAACTCATATTCACTTGTTGAATACAATAAAATCTATCCTAACACAAACTCTTGAAAAACTTTGCAAGAAGAGAGTTTATGGCAAGTAGACTTTGACAACCTGTATTTCTGAAACACTTTAAAAAAAACTCATCAAGGCATCTTTGTGTGAAATAGAAATAATAGATTGCATACAAATATAAGAAACATGTGTATTAAGAAAGAAAAGAAGCAACACATGAAGGGGTAGGTGAAAGAAAAACATACATCAATATAAAGGAAGAGATAAGTACAATGTATGTCTATAAATGGTCACAAGACCTCATGTACAAGAATAATGTATCTAAAAAGAATGAAAAGAAAAGATACATACTATCCTCACTATATCCCTCAAAATGTATCAACACTCCCCTTAACAAAAATAGTCCTACACTAACTCTCCCCCTAAGATAGACTACTCTCATATCCAAAACTATTTCCCCTTTTTGTCATGAGTGACAAAGGGTAAGAGAGTCAAGTAGACATTTCATCGGTAGAGCTAGTACCTCCATTAGCATCATCTGAAGCATCATCGTCATCACCATCATCATCATCCTCATCCTCAGAATCAGAAGCCATGGGAGAAGGTGGTGAAGGAGTAGCCTTAGGAGCAAAACCACCCATGGACGCCTGTCGCCGTGCAATACGACCGACACGAACGTTCACCTGATACAACTCCGTAGAGAATGTATCTAGGCGAGCATCCATGCGCTGCAGCTGTGTCATGATGTCTCCTAAAGTCACATTGCCTGAAGAAGAGGTAGGAGCGAATGTGGATGGAGCAGAGCGGGATGGAGCTGAACGGGAGGGAGGAGCTACTGAATCCGATTGCCGCGATCGAAGCTGGGCCTCGCTACGTTTAACGGTAGCGTAATCTATGGCACACATGACGGTAAAATGGGCGGAAGAGGGAAAAGGAACGGAAAAATGGCGTAAGATCCTCGTGATAGCGGAAGGAAAGATGAGCTTATCACGGGACGCCGCATCTAGATGAACATCTATAATAAAAAGAATAAAATGAGAAGGGAAATCTATAGTAAGATGCTCAAGAAGAGATAGCAAAAATCGAGTACGAGGCTCTGTAATGGAGTTATAGTGAGAGAGTGGATGCAAAACAGAAGTCATCACCATGTTCATGAATCTAGGACCTTTAGCAAAAGGTCGACATGATGTAAACAAACGCTCACCCCAAGCAGAAAGGCGCTCACAAAAAGCAGACATGAGCTCATCCCTGGACACAGTCCTCAGACGCTCACAACTAGGATAGTTAGGAAACTCTATCCTAGGGACCGGAAGCACATTTGCAACAAGTTGCGGTGTGATAGGAATGTGCGTACCTTGAACGCGAGTGAAGAAAAGAGGTACTGAACGATCAATCTCGTGCATGTTGGAGTAAAACTCCTGGATAAGCACGAGAGGATAGGTGACCGGGACGTCACATAGTGACTCCCATCCCCTACTATGAATGATAGAGGGAAGGTTAGTGTCGGCAAAGTCCGACAGAATGACTTGGCGTTTCGAATGAATGCCTCGTCTAGAAAAGTTCTTCGAGAATGCCTTAAAGGCATCATCATCATGGAACCGAATATGAGTTAGTGTCTGATCAGAGGACGAAGAAGCACCGGAATGAAGAGGGTTCCGGGCTTGAGTGGATTTACGCTTAGGTGCCATAGACACGACTAACGTAAACAGAAAGAGAGAGAGAGAGAGAGAAAGAAAAACAATCAGAAAAGTCGCAAGCAATTTCAAATATAATAAGTATATTGAAAAAGAGTACGTATGCATGAGAAATGTATGAACATGTGACATGCAAAAGAAATTGCATCATGGGCTCAGCCCAATCCAAACCTATCAGCACACAAACAGATAGCACACATCTAAATGCATGACAATACTATTATAATGCTAATGTGATGCAATGTATGAGATTTTAAACTCATTTAAGTGAAAACCCATCCCAAAATTTCAATAAAAACTCATTAATTTTGAAAAACCCCCAAATTTTTTCAAAAAACCCCAAAACCTAGGTTTCAAAACATGAAATGCATGAAATGTAAGGATTAGAAGCTTACCAAGTGAAGAAATTCTTGAAAAAGCTTGAAGAAACCTTGAGGAACAGTTAAGGGAGTGAGATGAGAGAATATTGGAGAGAAATCAGAGAAGTATCGAGAGAGAGCTCGATTGAAATGAGTGACGGATCGCACAAGGTGTTTAAATAGTGCTGGCAGTAAATCTTGACAGATGCAGGTGTCGAGAGGTATCAAGACATCTATCGAGGAAGTGTCGAGAAAATGCTCGTCGACAGCTAAGGTGTCGAAGAGGTGTCGAGGAACAACTCAACAGAACCAAGAATAGAAGCTCGATCGATCCACCAGGTGTCGAGAAGCTATCGAGGATGCAGACCCATTCTCGATTGATTCACCAGGTATCAAGAAGCTGTCGGGATTGCGATAAGAAAAAGCTGAAGAAGCTTGACATATAGCAAGGTATCGAAGAGGTATCGAGGAGGTGTTGAGCCAGCTTTTAAAAACAGTTTTTCGAGATGTGAAAAACACAGACATGAATGCAATCCAATCATGCAACTTAACCAATGATCCAATCAACATGTTAAGTTCTCAAAATCATCTTTAAATAAAAATTTTAAGCACATGGATCTTCAAAAACACACACACACACACACTAAACATGTCTAACTAATTTTATATTTCAAAAACAAGTCAAGACAGTTTAGTGAGCATACATTAACACATGTAAAACTTTGTGATGGCCAAATCACATTGTACCTGTACATGTATCAAGAGTAGCAAAGAATATTGCATGTTGTGTGTGAAAAACATCGCAAGATTGTATAAGTGTATACATGTTATGACGATTTGAGATATGAGAAAATCGTTTTAACTCACACATAATCATAACTACTTGATGGGGACTATCACCTTCGAGGTACATCCTATAACTCTCACATCTCCTAGAATACACGCTTGCAATCATTTTTAAAGCATTTTTGATCTTTTTGCTTTTGATTTTTCTTTGCATATTTTTCTTTTAAGCATATCATGCATGGGCATATTAAAGAGAGAAAAGAAATACCTAATGATATTTGACATTCCAATTTTGTTATGCCTAAGCACACAAATGTCATTGACACTGCATTTTTGCTATGTCGAAGCATATAGGTGTCATATTATGATTGGCGGGCAACAGTGGTGAGATGGTTATTTATGCCTTTTTCTTAGGATTTTTTAGTCATTCCTGTCAAAAAGAGTGATACAAATGTTAAGTAGAAGAGACAACTTAATCTTACTCATCACAAACAAGAGCCACAAAGCTCACTTGCTTAGTTATGCATAGAGATGCTCATCTAAACTACAAAAGATACAAAGTTTAGAAGACTTTGTTTCAATGGCCATCCAAGGTACACAAGTACCAATGTACACATAACACACACTGTTTTTGTGTTTTTCTGATTTTTCAATTTTTTTTAAAATTTTTATATGAAAAGCAAAACAAAAAAAAAAACCAGCAAAAACATGTTAAACAACCAAAGTATAAAAACTAGACTGACTCAAAACTAGAAAGCAAAACACATAAGTAATGCACACACAAAAACAAGAAGAGAGAGAGAAAAGTGACTGAATCACTTGGAGCCCTTTTCCTTCCACATCTTGGAAGAACCTTTCCGTCTAGCAAACCCTTGAACCAGCGGTAAAGGGGAAGAATTAAAACCGTTCAAGTTTGAAAGGAACATGAGGGCCTGAGAAGATTTCTAAGAGGAGCAAGAGAAGATTGAAGCTGATTCTGGTTCCCAGATGCTATCATGCCGTTGCTCTGTTGAGTGGCAAGCCACTTGTAGCAATTTGGTCGAGTATGACCGGCAGCTCCACAATGATGACAGAGATGCTGCTTCTTTTGTTTAGGCTTTTGAGAGTTAGCCTTCTTAGCCCTAGGTTTTTTAACATCTTTCTTCTCAAGTTTAGGGGGTGCTCCTAAGATAGATTTACCCTTGTCTATGTTCTCACTAGCTAATTCAGTTTTAATCTCATTGTTCTCAATTTTAACATTATTAGCAGGAGGAACAAACACAGTAGTACTAGTAGAAGCAGTATTAGAAGAAGAGAGACCAACCCTAAGCCTGTTCGATCTGAAGCAAAATTTTGAATGCTTAGCATCTCATCCAGCTTTGCACTTGAAGTCCTCTCCAACTGAGCTCTGACTTGAAACAGCTCTGCTTCAAGCCTCTTGGTCTTCTCAGCCAAGAAATTGTTCTCAAACCTCAGTGCTCCAATAGTCTGATTAGCCTCATCAAACTTCGTGGAAAGCTCCTCACGGTCAAGTTCCACATCACTGAGCTTCTTGGTGGTTAGCCTATACAGTTTCTCATGCTTCTCAGAAAGCTTGTACAGTTTCTCATAGGTTGTATGGATGTCATCTTGATCATCCATCTTCTCAAATTTTGATTCCACCAATTCCTCTTCTTCAACCACATCTTCAACAATCCCATCAGTAGGATTGATAGTGGCCATGAAGGCATTTAAGATTCCGTCATCTTCATTGTCGGAATCATCCTCAGGCTCGGTGTCACTCAAGGTAGCAGCAAGTGCCTTGCTCTTCCCAATACTTTTGAGATATGTAGGACACTCAAGTTTCATGTGACCGAAACCTTGACACCCAAAGCACTTAGGTCCTGCGGGAACAGTGTACTGACCACCTTCCTTAGCATCCTTTTTCCCTTTGTCTTGGCCTTTAAACTGAGAAGAACTGGATTGCCTGCGGTCCTTGTCGAAACCCTTTCCATTTGCGTTCTTCATAAACTTCTTGAACTGCCTGGTGATGTAGGACTTCATCTTGGAATCTTCATCATCTGAAGATTCATCTGTCTCACTACTCTTGGCCTTCAGTGCCATGCTTTTGCCTTTACCCGTCTTGCCAATTCTTGTCAATCCTAGCTCGTAGGTCTGCAAGTTTCCAACCAACTCAGCCAAAGGAATCTTATCAATATCCTTTGATTCCTCTATTGCCGTAATCTTGGCATGGAATCTCTCGGGTAGAGATCTGAGCACTTTCCTCACAATCTTGGGTTCAGGAATGGTTTCCCCAAGATTGAAGGCTGAGTTCACTATGTCCTTTAGCTTGGCATAGAACTCATCGAATGACTCATCCTCTTTCATCTTTATCTCTTTAAAGCTTGTAGTGAGCCTCTGAAGCTTTGAGTCCTTGACAGCCTTAGTACCCTCATAAGTTGTCTGGAGGATGGTCCATGCTTCCTTAGCAGTTTCAGTAGAGGATATCTTCTTGAACTCCTCATTGGTGACTGCACTGAATAAAGCATTCAATGCCTGCTATTGAAATTTGCCGCCTTGATCTTGGCTTTATCCCAATCGGCCGGCGCTTCCTTTGGCTTAGTCTAGTCAATCTCGACAGCTTGCCACACCTTTTCATCTAAAGACTATAAGAAAGCTCTCATGCGTACTTTCCAGTATGCATAGTTAGTGCTATCAAATAAAGGGGGTATGATTAATGACTGTCTTCTATCCATTACAAAAAGGGGTCAATGGATCAACACAGCAAAGATTAAACCCTAATCAGAGTGTGCCAGCTCTGATACCACTTGATAGGCCACAAACTAAATGACCCCTTGTGATAGAGATTAATTAATTAATTAGCCAAGTTATTAATTAATCAAATTAACATGCAAAGCGTGGTAGCACAAACAAATCACCAATAAACTAATTATGCAGCGGAAAATAAATAACATGGTGATTTGTTTACGAATGGGGAAAACCTAACGGCAAAAACCCCATCGGGTGATTTTCAGGTCACCACTCCCGAAACTCCACTATTATCACAATAAGCGGTTACAAGTAAAGGAATCCCAAGTACCTTACCAACTTATAGTTGAACCCTTACCCCAATACCTAATTGGACTTGTTCTGTAGTGACAGTTTCCCTTTCTAATGCATGACTCCCAAGTACGTGAATAACCAATTGCGCGGATCCCAGTACACGACTTCAATCACCAACTATGAAGGTTGTTGGCTGCAAAGTTCTTCAGTTCATCTACACGATGAAGATCAAGAAGATGCTTGGTCACAAAACCCTACGGTGTACATACACAGCAACTTCTTCAAGAGAAAGAGATGAACTAGGGCAAGAACTTCGTCTCTGGTCACAATTTGCTTGAACAGAGTTTGCTCAAAGCTTGTGTAACTTGTGAACACTTTGACGGCCCTTAAAACAATCCTTTTATATGTCTAGGGGTTAGGAGAAAAGAAAGCCCAAAGACAAATTCACGAATCCCAAGAAAATCATATTTGAATTCTGAAATTCTTAAACCTCGATAGATAGAAGGTGTCGAGCAGCTGTCGAGCAGGAGTCGAGCACACCGAACTTAGAACAGCTTTATTAAGCTCGATAGATACAGCTGTCGATCTTTAATGATTTTGCACTATCAACATGTTTTCTTGGATAGACTTGAAGGCTTCAACACTTGATCTTGAAACATGGTTTCTTGAAGTATTTAAACACATCCTAAATCTACCCAAATACAAGTAAAGTGCGTTTTGTCAAAGGATAAGTCAATTACATAAAATCATCACATATGTTCTTAACATGTGTAACACATATGTCCTAACATTTAAAATAAGCCTTATATATGTATAGGGTTGTGAGAAAAGAAACCCTATAGATACGTGTCAGCTAGGGCCAAAAATCAAATTTGGAAATTCTGATTTCGTAGATCTTGACAGATTCAGCTTCTGTCGAGTTTCGTTCTTAAATCTCGATAGATACTGTTTCCGTCGAGGTATTTGTCGAGCTTTAATGAATAGCTCTTCTTCACTTGTTTCTTGGTTAGATCTTTATAGCTTTAACACTTGACTTGAACAACATGTTTCTTGAAGTCTTTCCATCATAGATCTACCTAATTACAAGTAAAGTGTATTTTGTCAAAGGATTAGCTAATTACATAAAATATGTCCCTAGCAATCTCTCCTTTTGGCAATCCATGACAAAACTACAACAAAACAAATAATCATGAGAGAAGTCTTAACTCACTAAACTTATAACCACTTGTTGTATTACAAAGTAAATCTATCCCTACTACAAACTCTTGAAAAATTTTGCAAGAAAAGAGTTCACGGCATGATAGATTTTCACAACCTGTCTTTCTAAAACACATAAACAAAACTCATCAAGGCATTATATATGAAACAGAAATAAGGATTGCGTACATAAAGAAACATGTTTATAAAGATAGAAAAGAAACAACACGTGGAGGTTGGTGAAGAAAAATATACATCATCATCATATATGAAAGAAATAAAGTACAATGTACGTAATAAAATGGTCACAAGTTTGGTTTACAAGAGGCTAATGTAAATAAAGAAGAAAAGAAAATACATAAAGTCCTCACTACATCCTTCAAAACTATATACACTCCCCCTATCAAAAATGTCCTATACTAACTCTCCCCCTAAGTACAAGACTACTCACAAACCCAAAACTACTCCTTTTTTTCATGAATGACAAAGGTTAAGTCATTGAGAGGTTGTCATCTCGTCATCATCGGAAGAGTCAGCATCATCCTCATCATCATCAACGTCATCATCAGGCGAGGCCTCTAGAGAAGGAGAGGGAGAAGGAGCAAGACCAGCCATGTGAGACGCTAGCAGACAATGCGGCCTACTCGGGTGTTCATCTGATACATCTCATTAGTGAGATAGTCAAGACGACCACCAAAGTTAGCTTGCATCCGCTGAAGCTGCTCCATAATGGCCTCGAGGGTCACCCCACCAGCCGCAGAGGAAAAAGTAGTGGAGGTAGAAGGAGCTGAGGAAGAGGGTGGAACGGTAGAAGTTGCAAGATCGGTCGTCTCCACTCGTGGCTGCTTCGGTCAAAGTTGAGCCTCATTCCACTTGATAGAACCAGCGCTGATGGCACCCATGATGGTGAAAAGAGGAGAAAGAGGAATAGGAATGGAGAAGTGTTGAAGGATCTGCATGATAGCCGAAGGAAAGATGAGCTAATCTTGGGTAGCAGTGTCCTGATACACATCTATGACAGATGTGATGAAGTGAGAGGGAAAGTCGATGGTAAGATCCGGCATCAAGGAAAGAAGAAAATGAGCATGAGGCTCAATGATGGAGTTATAGTGAGACAATGGCATGAGAGTGAATGTCATCACCATGTTAAGGAATCTGAGCCTTTTGCAAAACCCGAGCATGTGGTGTTGAGCTTACCACCCCAAAACTGAAGGAGTCCCACAAAAGTGGGAGATGAGTTTGTCTTTAGACACAATCCGAAGACAATCACAGCCAGGGTAGTCAAGATGTGCTACCCTAGGGACGCGTAGTACCTTGGATATAAGATTCGGAGTAACTACGATACATGTACCTCTGAATGTAGAAACAAACTTAGGCACAGACAGAGGTATCGATGTCGTGTATGTTGGAGTAAAACTCCTGAATAAACATGATGGGACAACGCACGGGTTTCTTATAGAGAAATTCCTATCCTTGAGTCTGCATGACATCGGGTAGTGTAGTGTTGGAAAAATCCGACAAAATGACCTGGAGTTTTGGATGAATGCCATGAGCCTGGAAGTTCTCAGAGAAGTCTGTCTTGGCCTTTTCATCATGGAACCAAATATGAGAGGGTACAAGAGGAAGAGACGAAGAGGATGACATGGAACCTTGAAGAGGGTTCCGAGCTGGAGTAGATTTGCAATGTTTGGGTGCCATAACGCAGTCTATCCAAGAGAGAGAGAGAGAACACAACAAATGCTTAGAATAGGAAATAAAAGAAAGAACGTATGCATGAAGAATGCATGAACATGTGATATGCAAAAACTAAAAGCATCATGGGAAAAAACCCAATCCAATCCTATTAGCACTCACATTAATAATCAAGCACACACTCCTAAAATGCATGAAACATAGTTATAATGCAAGGAATATGCAATGCATGAGCATGTGATAGCAATTTCATAAACCCCAACCCATAAATTTCACAAAAATCTCAAAAACCCCAAAACTTTCCCAAAAACACGAAACCTAGGTCTAAAATGCATGAATGCGTGTAGAAAGAGGGATTGAGAAGCCTTACCAAGTGATTCGAGCTTGGATTAGGCCGAGAAAGGAGTGGGTTGATGGATTTTGGTGAGAAAGAGAGGTTTGGATTGAGAGAAAGGAAGATTCTATCTAGGAGAAGTGAGAATGAAATGAACCCAATCGCACCTCACTATATATAGAAAACCGCATCTTGATGGATTGAGGATTTATCGGGAATCTGTCGAGCTTTAAATCTTGATAGAAATGAATTTGTCGAAGTGTTATCGAGGATCTATTGACGGCAAAAAGAGTGTCTCAGTGGATCGAGAATCTGTTGAGAATCTATTGAGCAGACAGAGAGCACAAAAATTTGGCTCAATGGATCGAAGAAGCTGTCGAGTAGGAACCCAGAAATCTCGATGGATTGAGAAGCTGTCGAGATACTATCGAAAAGGCAGAGAGCACAGGAAAATTCCACGATGGACCGAGAATCTGTCGAGGATTTATTGAGAAAGGAGAAAGACAAGCTCGATAGAAAGGAATCTCTCGAGGATCTGTCGAGAAGCTGTCGAGCTTGAAGAAAAGGAGTTTTTCAAGGAGGAAAAAACACAAGAAGATAAATGCAACAAGCAAGCAACTTAACCAAAGATCCAAAAAACATGTTAAGCTCTCTAAACTCAACTCAACATAGATGCAAAGCATTCATAGATCCAAACACACACACACACACACACTAAACAAGTCTAACCAATTTTATATTTCAAAAACAACTTAAGATAGTTTAGTGAGCATCTATTAACACATGTATTCCTTATGATGGCCAAATCACATTATACCTACACATGTATCAAAAGTAGCAAAGAATTTGCGTGTTGTGTGTGAAATATAGCAAGAGTGCACAAGTGTCTCATATTATGAAGATCTGAGATATGAGAAAATCAAATACACTCACACACAATCATAACTGCTTGATGGGGACTATCACCTTCGAGGTACATCCTATAACTCCCACATCTCCTAGAAACACACTTGCAACCATATTAAAAGCATTCTGATTCCTTTTGCTTTTATTTTCTTTGCATATTTTTCTTTTGAGCATAACATGCAAGGGCATATAAGAGAGAGAAGAAATTACCCAGTTATGTAAACTTAAAAGCACACTTTTGCTATGCCAAAGCACACAGTTGTTATAAATGATTGGCGGTTTTTAGTGGTGAGATGGTTATTTATGCCTTTCTCTTAGGATTTTCTAGTCCTTCCCGCCAAAAAGAGTGATATGAGTATGAGATATAAGAGATAACTGAATCTTACTCACCACAAACACGAGCCATAAAGCTCACTTGCTTAGTTGTGCATAGAAATGCTCATCTAAGCTACAAGAGATACAAATTTTAGAAATTTTGTTTCAAAGGCCATCCAAGGTACGCAAGTACCAATATACAAAACACACACTGTTTTTGTATTTTTCTGATTTTTCAATTTTTTATTTTTATTTTTATGAAAAACAAAATAAAACAAAACTGAAAACAAACAAACAAAAACATGTAAGCATACAAAGCATAAGACTAGACTGACTCAAAAACAAGAAAGCAAAACAAACAAGTAATGCAAAAACATAAAAGGAGAGAGAGAAAAAGTGACTGAATCACTTTGATCCTTTTTCTTTCCAAACTTTGGTTTTGGAGGAAGATCCTTTCCTAGAGTTGAACCTTTGTTCCGGAGGTGAAGGGGAAGAATTGAAATCGTTTAAGTTCGAAAGGAACATAAGGGCCTTAAGAAGATCTCCAAGAGGACCCAAAGATGGTGGAATCCGACCTTGACCACCAGATGATAACACACTATTGCTTTATTGAGTGGCTAACCACTTATAGCAATTTCGACGAGTGTGTCCTGAAGCTCTACAGTGAAGACAGAAATGTGGCTTCTTTGTTTGAGACTTCTTATTTTTAGCCTTATTGCTCTTAGGGTTTCTAGTCTCTTTCTTCTCTATCTTAGGGGGTGCTCCTATAATAGATTTGCCTTTGTCTAGATTATTCTCACTAGCTATCTTAGTTTTAGTTTCATTTTTCTCTAGATTTTCATTATTAGCAGGTGAGACAAAAACAGTCTTACTAGAGGAGGCAATATGAGAAGAGTTAGAGAGTTCATACCTCAAGCCAGTTCTATCAGAAGCTGATTTTTGGAGGTTCAGCATTTCATCAAGCTTTGCACTGGAAGTCCTCTCCAATTGAGCTCGAACTTGGAACAATTCTGCTTCTAGCTTCTTGGTTCTTTTAGCCAAGAAGTTGTTCTCGAACCTTAGTGCTCCAATGGTTTGATTGTCTTCATCAACCTTTGCAGACAACTCCTCTCGTTCCAGCTCCACTTCTCAGTAGACAGCCTATACGACTTCTCATGCTTTTCAGATACCTTGTATAACTTTGCATAGGTTGTATGGATGTCATCCTATTCATCTATCTTCTTGAACTTGGATTCCACCAAATCCTGTTCTTCATCCACTGCTTCTACGATCCCCTCAGCAGGATCCACTGTGGCAGTGAAAGCATTCAAGATTCCCTTGTTATCATTGTCATTTGACTTAGTCTCAGGCTCAATATCACTCAAGGTAGTAGCAAGAGCCTCGCTTTTCCCAATTGACTTGAGATATGTTGGAAATTCTTGTTTCAGGTGTCCAAAACCTTAACATTCGAAGTACTTTGGTCCTAAGGGAATAGTATACTGACCACCATCCTTAGCATCCTTCTTCCCTCTGTTGACTTTTGAATTGAGAAGAACTGGATTGCTTATGGTCCTTGTGAAAACCTTTCACATTGGCATTCTTCATGAACTTCTTGAATTGCCTAGTGATGTAGAACTTCATCTTGGAATCTTCATTATTTGAAGACTCATCAGTCTCATTACTTTTGGCCTTTAGTGCCATATTCTTACTTTTGGTTCCTTTCCCAAGTCTAGTCAAACCCAATTCATAGGTTTGCAAGTTGCCAATCAGCTTCGTCAAAGGAATGGTGTCAATGTCCTTTGATTCTTCAATCCTGTTATCTTGGCATGAAATCTCTCAGGAAGAGATCTGAGCACCTTTCTCACAATTTTGGGCTTGGGAATATGATCACCAAGATTGAATGCTAAATTCACTATGTCCTTCAGCTTGGCATAGAACTCATCGAACGTCTCATCCGCTTCCATCTTTATCTCCTCAAAGCTAGTTATGAGCCTTTGGAGGTTTGAATCCTTGATAGCCTTAGTCCCTTCATAGGTTGTCTAGAGGATGGTCCATGCTTCCTTTGCAATTCCAGTTGAGGATATTTTCTTGAACTCCTCATTGAATACTGCACTGAATAGGGCATTCAATGCTCTGCAGTTGAAGTCTACCACTTTAATCTTGGCCTCATCCCAATCAGTCGGCGCTTCCTTTGGCTTCACCCAGCCAATTTCCACAGCTTGCCAGACCTTCTTATCTAAAGACTACAAGAAAGCCTTTATGTGTACTTTCTAGTATGCATAGTTAGTGCCATCAAATAAAGGAGGTATAATAAGAGACTATCCTCTATCCATGGAAAACAGGGGTCAATGGATCACACAACAAAGATTAAAACCTAATCAGAGTGTGCCCGCTCTAATACCACTTGTTGGGTTAAAATGAATTGACCCCTTGCAAATTAATTAATTACCCAAGTTAATTAATTATGTTCAATTACATGCAATAGCGTGGCAACACAAACAAATCACCAAAATAATTAAATGCAGCAGAAAATAAATTTGATTAAGTGATTAATTTACGAATGGGGAAAACCACCAAGGCAAAACCCCACCGGGTGATTTTAAGGTCACCACTCCCAAGAATCCACTATTATCAATCACAAGCGGTTATGAGTATAAGGAATCTTACCAAACCCTTTGGCCTATCCCAAAATACCAACCTACAGTTGAACCCTTATCCCAATAACTAATTGGACTTGTTTTGTAGCGGCAATCTTTCCCTTGGTGCACGAATCCCAGTATGTGACTAACCAATGTGCACGGATCCTAGTACGTGACTAACACCAGCAACTTGAAAAAGATGTTGGCTGCAAAGTTCTTCAATTCATCATCGATGAAGATCAGGAAGCTCTGTGGTTACAAAACCCTTGGCGTAAAGACGCAGTAGCTTCTTCAAAGAGAACAATGAATTAGGTCACTTTCTGCATATGTTCTCCTTGTATAACGGCCTTTAAAATAAGCCTTATATATGTATAGGGTTGTGAGAAAAGAATCCCTACACATACATGTTAGCTAGGGCCAAAAATCAGATCTGGAAATTCTGATTTCGTAGATCTCGACAGTTTCAGCTTCTATCGAGCTTCGTTCTTAAATCTCGATAGACACTGTTTTTGTCGAGGTATCTGTCGAGCTTTAATGAACAGCTCTTCTTCGCTTTTTTCTTGGTCAGATCTTCATGGCTTTAACACTTGGCTTGAACAACATGTTTCTTGAAGTCTTAAACCCATCCTAGATCTACCCAATTACAAGTAAAATGCATTTTGTCAAAGGATTAGCCAATTACATAAAATATGTCCCTAACATATATTTTTGAATAATTAATGATTTTCACGCTATGTTTTCTTTTTTACTTTCTTTTCTTCTAGCAGTAGGCACCCCACCCATGCGCTTGTGGTGTGAAAACTTATAAAAGTGTTACCAAATAAAAAAAAGAGTTTTGCTTTAGTGAGAATGACATCTCTTGTACACTTGGAATATGATTTTCGACACTATGAATTTTTCTTGAACACTTGGAGCGTTACTATCATGAAATCGACATCTTTTAGACATTTAGACTTGTTTTGAATACTTGGAGTGTTGGTATCATGAAATTAACTTCTCTTGGACACTTAGAAACAACTCCTTTGAAAATATTTTTGCTCACAACAATAAATAAATAAATAAAATTGAATAATTCCTCAAAATATTTTCAAAATTAGATAGAGACCTTATTCAAAATCAATACTACCGAATTTATGAATCAAATAAAAATAATGTGAAGTCTTTTGAGTGTGAAAACACTAATACTTGTTTAGACCCCCAATTTTAAATTATGGCGTAATTGCTTTCATTCTAACTTATCTAAGTGCGGAACAAGAGTAAAGCATTCACAATAAACTGGTAACACTTCTTTAAGCCATAAGCAAGCACAATTAGTAATAAATGTAAAGCTTAAAGAGTAGGGAATAGAGATGCAAATACAAGATAACACCGAGACGTGTTATCGAAGAGGAAACCGAAGTACTTGGCGAAAAACCTTTCCTCAGCCTTCCAAGAAAAAATCAATCCACTAGTGAATAAGTTGGAGTACACGAATATCAAAAAGACCTTTTAAGCCTAATCTACCCAATGTACTTGTACCCTTCAAGCTCTTGCTACCAATAGACTTCTCAGAGTCTTGTCTTCACTAGTTTTCCGAATCTCGCAATTTCGCCCGATTGCATCCGCCACTTAATGGCTTTTTCTAATGCTTCCCAAAGGCGCGAAAACTTCTCTTAACACTTAGAATGGGTGAGGTAAGTGTTTGGGTTAAGAACCTCTCAAGGATGTGTAGATGGAGAGGTGGGAGTAGGTGGAAACTTTAGAGAAATGATGTAGTGGATTGTGGGTAAAACAATCTCTAACTCTCAAGTGTTTGGCTAGGGTTTCTCTCTCAAAAGTTTCTTTAGAAAACAAACAGTGGGTTTCCCTAGTCACTCGCAACTTGGCCTAAGTCGCGAGTCACTCACAAAAACCAACCTGTCAATGACTCTTCAAATTCCAGCATGTGCTTCTCACGTGGCTTGTTTCATAGGTCATCAGTCGTGAGTCAGTTGTGAGTCCAGTTGCGAAAACCACTTCTTCACAGATTCTTTACCAAACTCTCACACACAGCCCTTACATTAAATCCCATAAAAATAAAGGGTAATCATTGAACAGAATTACAATCAAATTTGACATGGAATTAAATCCAACAAAAAAACATAGTTGTAAATCACAACTTTACAATCTCCCCTTTTGGCTATTCTATGACAAAACCCCTAAACAGACTCTAAACTCAAAACGTGAGCTTGGGAATAGAGGAAAAACTCACTCACACCTAAATCTAAAATCTATGAAGCAGTTGAACCATATACACCTGTATCCTAAAACACTTGTACATAATAAATAACTTCATTAAGCACGAGATAAGTAGAATGCAAGGCATGTATAAAGAACAAGTAAAATGCGATCAAAATAAACACAAGATATGAGAACATATAGCATAACTTGATCAAATAGGAATAGTTATTATGAAATGACCACAATGAACATTTAAATAGTAAATGATCATCCGGACCTGCAAGCAATGAAGAGTAGTCCAAAAATTAATTGCATGTCCTACAAGCACATGATGCATTAAAGAAACTAAAGCAAGAAGAAATAGATATACTAAAAGCATCAAGAAACGGCTATAAAAACCAAGGAACACATAGTACTAAAGTAAACTGATTTTTAAACTAAAGTACTAAAATCTTTAAAAATAAAGCATTGTAAATAAACATAAAGCAACTAAATAAAACTATAAGAGCAATAAACTAAGTCTTAAAATTCTGCTCCCCCTCAAGCTGTACTCCCCCTCACTAACTACTCCTCATTTTTGACTGGAATGGCCAAAG
This sequence comes from Quercus tomentella, assembly GCA_028535165.1. NCBI lineage: Eukaryota > Viridiplantae > Streptophyta > Magnoliopsida > Fagales > Fagaceae > Quercus > Quercus tomentella. The sequence goes on from JAPQVY010000068.1 coordinate 46,567,976, forward strand.
GTGCAAGTCAATGCTCACCAAGTCTCTAATATGAGTGTAGAGAGCAATAATTTGCTCTTGAAGATACGTCATCTGTGTGGTGGTATACGCACGATGATTGTCTAACGACTGTTGCATAGCCTCCTATGACCACTAGAAATGATCGAATCTATTAAGAAGCATATCAATACGATCGGGAGCATGAGGAGGTGCATGAGGCTAAGCTTGTGGTTGCTGTTGTGGCTGAGTAGGTGAGGCTTCCATGTCTTTAGGATTGAGTGTGAAGTTATCAATATCTTTATCGGTCTTACCACCCTCAGGAGCAGTGTCCCCACCTTCTGCTCTCTCTTCTTCTTCTCCAGGAACATGGAGACGAGCTTTGCTCCTTGTCATTGTCTAACCAGATATCTGATCTTCCCTTTTCATCAATGGCAAACCGTGGGGAAACTGAACCCTCTCATGTTGCATGATGGACATGATTAATCCTAGGAAAGGTCATCCGGGTCATTCTCTTTCTTATACACTTCTCAAGAAAATGGTAGATGTGTGCACAAATGTCTATGTCCTTCTTTAGGAACAAATCATGAAGGAATAGAGCTCGAGGATGGGAAAGGTTCATCAAATTCTTCACTGGGAAGAGGTTGAACATCATGATGTATGCCAATGTTCTCATTTCAAGAGAGAAACTGGTGGTGAGCAAGAACTTCTTGTACCGATCTCCCCCAAGTACTTGTGTTATTGCTGATATGACTGGCGATTTCCTTTTATCATATGGAAGAGAAGACTTTGGAATCACTGGCCTAATCTGAAGGAAGTTCTGAATAGACAAGGCTAACATTGTAAAATCCTTCCCTCTCACCCAACAATTTAGGTGATCTCCCTCAACAACCACATTCGAGAAAAACTCCTGAACCAAAACATGGTGCACATCCACTGAACTTGAGAGGAATGGAGCCTATGTGCGATCTCTGAACACATCAGGGATGCAAGTACTCTCAAGAGATGGAAAGTCCACCTCTCTCTCCACAATTATGATAGCATCCTTGTAAAATTCTAAGAATGCCTTAAATGCATCTCTATTTCGAAACTGATCCTCTTTAAATTTTTAACACTTAAGAGGTTTCTTGGTAGCGGTTTTCTTGCAAGGAGACATCTACGAAAATGAGCAACCACACAAACGATACACAAACATGGTAACAAACTTGATTAGATACAAGTTAGTCTAAAAACTAGAAAAAAATAGAGAAACATGCCCTAACATAGAAATAAACGAGCATAACAAAGACACAAGAACATGTTAGATGTGCTAAAAAATCCAAAAAAGACTTAACTAGCATGAATGTATGCAAAAACATGTCAAGTGATAGGGTGTGTGCATCAAGGGTGCATTAAGTGTGCATGTGCAATGCATGAACAAGCACACATGGGGCAAAGTGTGTACAACACACAAACAATGATCAAAACATGTATAAATATGGTAAGCCCCAAAAATTTGTACTCATCGAAGTCCAAAAGAGTGAAAAATATCATAGAGGCATTTTATCAAACACTAGAGTGCACACACTACACATATGTGATGAACAATGTATGAACATGTGAAAAACTTGCCTTAATACATGTTAAAATACCACATGGGGCCAACACAATCAACAATAGACACAATGGGACTAAGCCCAATCAACAAAATTAAAAAAAAAAAAAAAATTGCAAAAATGAAGTTTTCCCAACCCAAAACACAAAATAAACCCAACCCTAGGTTTTATGAAATCAAAGAAAAACTCAATGGATTTGAAAGATGAAAAATGTTAGAAATTACCTTAATGAAGTCTTAGAGAAGAAATCCAATGAAGATTAGTTGAGTTTTGAGGGAAAATGTGTGTTTTTGTGTGTAGGAGTTGTGGAGTGCAAAAAGACAATACATTTGAAAATTGAAATTTCGAGCCTTTTAAAAATTGTCTTTTTCTGCATTTCGCAAGTTAGTGACTCGTGAGCCAGTTGCGAGCCTACTCGTGAAAAATGCAGATGCACAGGGCAGATTTCGTGGGTCGAGTTTGAGTCGCGAAGCACTCACGGAACTCTCTACCTGAAATTTTTAAGAAATTAAAATTTCTTAAGAATTTTGTGACTAGGAGCCACTCGCAAAAAGGCCAAAAACTGAGTTTTTCAACACTAAAAATTTGACATTTTGAGAAAAACTTTTAAGAACCAAAGTGACAAAAATCACTTCCAAAAACACATGAAACACTCAAAAAAAATTTGAGTTTGATCATCAAGCAATTAAGCATACACAAATCACATTTGAACACGTACAATCACACAAATGAAATAGGCATTCATTGAACATTAGACTTGTGTGTTGTGTGTGTGAATCCAGTATGAACTAGTCCATAGTCTAGTATGGAGTTTCAATGATCAATTCAATCAAGTCATATACAAATAGCACGAAGTCAAGTGACCTATCTCACTAGTAGAAATGAACATATATTACTCCTCACCAAACTGTTTACAATGATTGAAAACTTTTCATTTGGCTTCCATTTTTCATACTTTTTTATCAATACAACTCAATTTTTAAGCAACGATGCCATGGAATTTTTTATACTTCTTTGAGGAATAAGTCTTTAGCTTTGGCATCATACATTTTGCTCCACCTTTTCCTAGTCAAGCTAGTTTTCGAAGCAAGACTTTTCATCTCTCTCTTTTTAGAGATTTACGTTTGAAGAGCTTTTTGACATAAATGTATCAAGATCAAACAAGACTATTGACTAGACATTCATGACAAGCTTGAAGATCTATTTACAACAATTATACATAAATTTCTAGATTTCACTCACACTTAAAAATGTGCATACATAACAAGCCAAGCTCGTAAATGCACTACGCCACTAGTATGAAGGTGCTAGGCCAAACTCAATATGTGATATGACACAACACAAGCGATCAATTTTTTTGAGATTTTATACATTTAATGAGTTTTTGGATTTTTACTCACTAAAAACAAAGCAATAAAATAAGATCAACAAAACAAAGCAAACAAAGCAAAAAACATTAAAAGAAACATGCTAGGAAGGAAGCATTGAAGCAAGAAGAATACATATGGCATGATGCATGAAACTACGACCCTAATATATTGGAAGTATTAATGCATGGACACAGTGAATAATCATGCATGAGTATCCTTCTTCACCCACGCCACACGGGTGCTTTAGGTGAGGTCCTTAGATGGAGGGGTATAACCAACATAACTCTCAAACCTCAGGGTGAAGCTAGCTACGCAGGATGAGATGTTCTTAAGAATTTCCATGACATCTCCAATGAGTTAATCATCATTTTCTCCCTTAGCTTGCTTTCCTCTTGGCATTCTTCTTGTATTTCCTTGATCATGCAGAGAATCAGCCCTTTTGAGAGCATGAAGCTTGAAGAAATTTGGTCTTGTGTGCCCTCAAATGCCACAACGATGAAAAAAATGCTTCACTTGAGGTCCCCTTTGATTCTTAGGCAATGACTTCTTCCCTTTTGCCTTCTTCTCAATGGTAGGGATCTCAATCTTGGTCTTCTCTACACTCTTCGCTAATACGAACTTCATCTCCCTTCTTGGTTCACCACTCGAACTTCCTTCTCCAGTGTAGCCCAATCCAGTTTTGTCTGTGGAAGGCTCTTGCCTCGGGTTGGCCTTGGCCTCTTTCTCAATCACTATCTCTACCTTTTTCTACCATGCTTGCATGTTCAATTCCCAGAAGATATGTGCACGAGTAGGATCCACTAGGGATGGTGAAAAACTCACTGAGGAGTGGATGTGCATAGAAAGGAATCTTCTGCCCCTCATGACTTGCTTTGGGATGAGAAGCTCACCGAGGAGTAGTGATCCACTAGGGAAGAATCTTCTGCTTCCTTCATGGTTCATGGAGGATTTCAAGGAAGAATCTTCTGCTCCTTGCTTGGGATTTTTGGTATGGGATTCATTGGGGAAGAATCTTCTACTTCCTTACTAGGGATACTTCGAGAAGAATCTTTTGCTTCCTCATTAGGGACTTGCTTTGGTGTACTTATGTCCATTGGGAAGGAATCTTCTGCCTCCTCCATAGGTATGATGCTTGATATTCTTGAATTTTTGAGGAAGAGTCTTCTGCTTCCTCCATGGGGATGATATTTGATACATTTGGGAAGAATCTTCTGCTTCCTTACTAGGGGTGATGTTTGATATGTTTGATCCATTTGAGGAAGAATCTTCTTCTTCCTTCACTGGGGGAACTGCTTGAGATGTTTAAGATGCTTGAAATATTGAGGAAGAATCTTCTACCTCCTTATTGAGGATGATGCTTGATATGCTTGATCCGTTGGGGAAGCTTTTTTGATGTGCTTAAACCACTGGGGATGATTCTTGATGTGCTTGATCCACTGGGGGCTTTTTGATGTGCTATATTCATTGGGGAGTTCTTTGATGTGCTTGATTCGTTGGGGTGTTCTTTGATGTGCTTAATCCACTGGGGATTTTTTTTTTTGTTGATAATTTATGTCTAATTGTGGAAGTCTTGATATGTCCCTCCTTTTTTGAAAGAAGATTTATTTATTTATTTTTACTTTCACCTAATTTCTCTTCTTGTTTTAGTCACTGACCCTTATATCTTCAAATTGCAGCCCATTATCCAAGAGCATGAGGAGTTGGTATGGCTGGCTAGGAATCTCAAGTTGGAAGTGACTAACTACTAGAAGGAGCTATATGGTCCTGGAGGAGCAGCCCATCCAAGCGGTGGTGGTGATGATGACGGTGGAAAGGAGGAGGAGGAAGAGGCCACTCCTAGATACCAACTAAGGAAGAGGTGTCGCTATTGATTACCCGCAGTCACAACATATATACAACACACAACACACAACTTTTTCTTTTTCTTTTTTTGCTTTTAATTTTTTTCTTTATTCCCTTTAGCAAATATTTAGGTTTGGTTTGAGACAAAGGGTTGTATTAAGAACATCTTTTACATTCATGCCTTTGATTGGAACTTAGCACTTAATTTACAAGATAATGATAAATTGTATGTTTCTATACAACTTTGCTTCTTTGATGCTTGCAATCTTGTCCTTGGAATATGTCTTGAATGATTCTTTAGGTCACAGGAACCTTAGGAATGCTTGGGAGTGGAAAAATTCGGCTCAAAACAGGGGCACATGGGCTTTTGTTAAGCGTCGTGTGTACATGGGTATGAGCCTATGTACGTAGCTTTGACTTTGCATATGTAGGGATGATTCCGCGTACGTGGGCCATGAATCAGAAAAACCCTAACCAACTTACTTAGGTATGAAAGTAGCCGTTTGAGTCCAAAACCCTCACCAATGTATTTCCAACCTAGAGAACACTTTTTTTGAGGTCTCCCAATGGCAGAAAATTCTCCTCTTGATGTCTTCACTTGGATTAAGAAGCTTGGTCCCGATTTCAAGGATTCTGTTGCTTCCTATGGCTTTTCTTGCATCTTGCCTTACCATCAAATTAGGGTGGATGAGTCTCTTCTTCATGCTGCTTCCAACTATTGGATTCTTCTTAGCATGTATTCCACTTCAATGGAATAGAAATATGGCCCACTATTAAGTAATTTTCTGCTATCAAGGGGGAACCAGAGATTGATGATCTCATCTTTCCCACCATGGGTGGGGATCTTCCTTCCTTGCTGCGAGCTATGTTGGGCATCCTTGAAGCCACAGCCAATAGGTGGTGTGTTTTTGGCAAGCTCAACCTTAGGCTGGTTTTTGATTACTTTTTCGGTTTGGGCCTTCATGAGGGTGAGAGGCCACGATTATACTACCTTCGTGCCTTTTGCTTATGTGCCATTACAAGGTATTTCTTGGTTCAACAATTATATTGTGTGGACCTTTAGATGTGTATGGTGGCTTATGAGCTAAAGAGGGGCAATTTGGTGGGCTTGATCTTGGCGGAAACTCTCAATGGTTTGGATGCCTTTCAAAGGAGGGAAGCAAGCTTCTTTGCAGGTAGTCCTATTCTTCTTCAAGTATGATCCCCAGAACAGGATCCCTACAATTTTGCATGAATTGCCTTGCAGTTTTCAACCCATCAAGGCACCTTATATCGTCTTTCATCTTTGTCTCTTTATTATTATTATTTTTTTTTCACTCATGCTCTCCACTCCTTTTTTTCTCTTCTCTATTTTTTTTTTTCTCCCTTTCTTTTCTCCCTTTTTGTTTTTCATATATGGCTACAAGAAAGGCTTTGATTACTTCATCCTTCTACTGTACCCCTCAGTACCTACCTTCCTAGGCATCTTAAGGACCATTGACTTCGAGATGTCCTGGGTTTTGAAGCCTATGTGGAGCTTATGGGTAGCCTAAAGGAGATCGACATTCAGTGGGTTGTGGAATGGTGGCATATCTCAAACATGGTCAATAGTTGCTGCAAGGATTGTTGTGTGACTCTAGTTGGGCTTTGTTGCTACTCTTACTACTCCACTTGTTGTATCTCAAGGAAATTTGGAGAGCGTCAAGGAGCTCCTAATGATGAGGGTGCCTTTTACACCGCAGTGTTCACAAATAGGATCTTGGGCAGGATTAGTGAAGCTTGGCCCATAGGGTGATGAAAGACATTGTTCCTCCTAAATACATCTATCCCACTGCAAGCTACAAGAAATGGTTAGAGGATGTCATGAAGTGGAATTTGAAGGATGAGAAGGCTTACATGAAGACTAGCAAGAAGATAAGAAGGACTGAGTAACCAACTTTGAGGGGCCCCATGTTTTACTTTTCTACACTTTTATGATTCTCATGTTTTTGTTTTTGAATTTAATAAAGGATTAGAATGTTCCAAATCCCCTATGAAAACAAACTTATTATCTTTTAATTTGAGCAATGAAAGAATTTCCCTTTTTTATTATCTTTGCTTATTGTCATCTCATTTATTCATTTTTTCTTTTTCCTTTTCCATGTAATTTTTGCCCATGACGTCCTTTGAGCAATTTTTGCCATGCCCATGGTCTTTTCCCCTAACTTTTGCTTAGACCACCCTTTCGGGTTTTCAATCTAGCAGGGTTCTTTTGCCTTAATTTTTGCCTAGGCTACTCATTCGAGTTTTTAACCTAGCAGGCTTTTTTCTATTTATTTTTTCTTTTAAATGTGGTATTACCAGAGTCTATCCATGTTAATGGGGTGAAGCATCTCTTCCCCAGCCAAATCTGTGATTCTTGTAGCACCTCCAGACATGATCTTCTTAATGATAAAAGGCCCAGACCACCTAGGCTTCATTTTTTGTCTTGGATCAAAAGTCTCATCTTTAAGCACCTTTAGGACCAAATCCCCTTCTTCAAGGATTCTTAATTTCACTTTCTTGTTGAATGCTCTAGTAATCCTTTTTTTGGTACCCTTGTGCATGGTATTATGCCCTAGCCCTCTTCTCATCTATTAAAGCCAATTTTTCATATCTTGCCTTAGCCCAATCCTCTTCTAGGACCTTAGTTTCTATCAATACCCTCAAAGATTGTATCTCCACCTCAATAGGAAGCATCGCCTCACTACCATAAACCAAAGAGTAAGGTGTTGCCCCAATCGATGCTCGGATAGAAGTTTTATAACCCCATAAGGAAAATGGAAGCTTCTCAGCCCAATCTTTGTATATCACTACCATCTTGGCTAGGATATTCTTCACATTCTTATTGGCTGCTTCTACGGCCTCATTAGCTTATGGTCGATATGGTGACTCAATGCCATATTCTTCCATGACCCTTCGGACGTCACCTTCAAAGTGGGAACCATTATTGGAAATGATCTCTTGGGGCACCCCAAAGCAACATATGATGATGTTTTCTAAGAACCGAGCCACATGCTTAGCCTTCAACACGGAGTAGGAGGTTGCTTCCACCCACTTAGTGAAATAATTGATTGCCACTAAAATGTACTTATGCTTATTTGAAGCCTTAAGAGCTATCCTTCTAATCACATCTATGCCCTAAACTGAGAATGACCATGGAAAGGTCATGCTACACAACTCACTAAGTGGAAGATGGTTCAAGTTGGCGTGTGTCTAACAATCATGGCAGCTCTTCACATTGTCCACACAATCAGTCTCCATCGTATTCCAGTAGTACCCTACCCTTGGGATTTTCTTGGCTAGCATTCTTCCATTCATATGAAGGCCACAAATTCCTTGATGAACTTCTTGCATTACCCTCTCGGCTTCTTTCCTCTTTAAACAATGAAGATGTACACCATCATAGGATACCCTTCTATAGAGTTGTCCTCCACATAGGATGTATTTGGTTGCCATCATCCTAATGGAACAACGTTTCCTCTTATCGGCACCTTTCGGATATGCCCTTAGTTCCAAGAACTTCATGATGTCATAATACCATGGAATTTCCTCTTCCTCTATGATCATCACTGAAGCTTCGGTCTTCCTTTTGTGCACTTCCTCATAAATTTGTTCGATCTCTAAGGGACATGTCCATACTCCCTTGAGTATTTCAACCATGGAGGCTAAAGTAGCCAAGGCATCCGTAAACCGATTCTGAGTTCTAGGCATGATTGTGTACTTAATCTTGTCAAAGGTCTTGGTCAAATCCTCTAGGTATTGTTGATAGGGCTTCAAGTGTTCTTCCTTCACTTTCCATAACTTTTGCGCTTGGGCTATAACTAAAGTTGAATCCCCAAAGACTTTGTCTTCTTTTATCCCCAATTCTCAAAGGGCTTCCATTCCAGCAATGCAAGCCTCATATTCAGCCATGTTGTTAGTTGCTTCAAAGTTCAATTTGATTGCCAAAGGTATGTAAGATCCTTCGGGAGTGATCAAGAATATTCCTATCCCATTTCCATATTGGTTTACAGCTTCGTCAAAGTACATCTTCCATGTCCCTAACTTAACATCCAAAATGTCCTCATCTGGAAAGTCTTCTTTGCCATCTTCCCCCTTTATAGGATTCTCGGCACAAAAATTTGACACGATGCTTCCTTTGATAGCTTTCTTAGCCACATACTTCAAGTCAAATTTTATCAACAAAATCAACCATCATGATAATCTTCCACTCAAAGCGGGCTTCTCAAAAAGGTACTTCAATGGGTCCATTCTTGCCACCACCCATATTTGGAAGGGTAAAAAGATATGTCTTAATTTCTGTATGGCCCAAACAAGTGCAAAGCATGACTTTTCTATGAGAGTGTACCTAGTATCGTAATCATGGAATCTCTTGCTCAAGTAATATATGGCTCTTTCATTCTTCTTATCATCTTTTTGTGCAATCATACTTCCATCTGCCTCCCCTGTGATGGAGAGGTATATAAGTAAGGTTCCCCATGTTATGGAGGCACTAGAATAAGTTGGTGGAGAAGATATTCCTTGATAAGTTCAAAGGATTTTTGGCACTCTTCGTTCCATGTGTGTGGTTCTATCTTCCTTAAGAGTTTAAAGATGGGCTCACAAGTGGAAGTGAGCTTGGCAATGAATCGAATAATGTATTGTAATCGACCCAAGAAACCCCTAACCTCTTTCTCACTTCTGGGTGGAGGCATCTCCAATATGGCTTTGGTTTTGGATGGGTCAACTTCTATACCTCTATCACTTACTAGGAACCCTAACAACTTTCCCATGGTTACTCCAAAGGTGCATTTTTGTGGGTTTAATCTCAATCAATATTCTTTAATCCTCTTGAATAACTTCCACAAGTTCGTGGTGTGGCTTTCTTTATCTTTGGATTTCATTATCATGTCGTCGACATACACCTCTACCTAGCCATCCTTTGATAAGTTGCCCCAGCATTCTTGAGGCCAAATGGCATTACCATGTAACAATAGATTCCTTATTCGATAGTGAAAGTGGTTTTTGTCATATCTTTAGGAGCCATCTTGATTTGGTTATATCCTGAAAAACCATCCATGAAGGACATCAAAGTACTTCCCGCCGTGTTATCTACCAAGACATCAATGTGGGGGAAGAGGAAGTCATCCTTAGGGCATGCCTTATTCAAGTCTCTAAAATCCACACACATCCTTACCTTTCCATCCTTCTTAGGTATAGGTACGACATTGGCCATCCATTCGACTTGGTTTACACTGGTTTGATGAACCTTACCTTTAGTTGCTTAGTGACTTCCTCTTTGATCTTTAAAAGCCATTCGATCCTTATTCTTCTCACTTTTTGCTTGACAGGCACCATGTGGTCATGGGTATTAATGTGATGTTAAGCTATCTGGAGGCATATCTTCATAGGACCATTCAAACAACTCTTGAAATTCCATGAGGAGTTCTTGAAGATCTTTCTTTTCTTTTTCATTTAAGGTTAACCAATTTTAATTAAGTGTGGATTTTCATCATTGCCCAAATTAATAGTTTCAAGAGTTGGTTCCATAGGTTCAATTTTCTTTTCCAATTATTTATTAATTTCATTTTCGTAAGCCAAATCAAAATTCATCTTATTGAAAATATTAAAAGTACATTGGAACTTGCATTACAAAACTTTTTCCCCATGTTCTTAGAAAACCCAACCCAAGTCCAATTGTTAATGGGCCCTATGATAGGCATGATGAGCTTGGAAGGATCACTTGGCTCTTCATCGGTGATGGTGAACACGTCCTCACTCATCTTCATCATGGTTTTCATTGCTTCAGCATCCACGTAGTTCACCTAATTGACCTCTTCTTGCACTTCTTTGATCTCCACGGTAGGCTTCTCGTTAAAAGTGAGTTTTTCATTAAAGAACATTCCCCAACCCTGATACATCCTTCCATCTTTACCTACCCAAGGTTTGAGGAAGCCATAATAAGGGAAGTCTCCTTCTTCTTTCACAAAATTTCCATTGAGAGTGCCATGGTTTTTCTTGATTACATAACAGCCTTCAAGGAATCCTAGACCCTCCTTGGTCATTTGAGTCTTGATATTGGAGAACTCAACTACCCCTTTTCCTTCCTTTCCAAGGCCTATACCAGGCATGTATCCTATGTTCTTCATCATTGTAATCACCTCATGGCTACAATATAGGAACAAATTGGTAGTATACTTTTCATCCTTTAATCCATAGTCGGCCATATTCACAAACTCAAAGCCACTCATTTGAAGCTCACTCCCTCATTCCTCGAGTCCACAAACCGGTGCTAGGATCTCACCATCTCCAAGCACTATGGCAATCACTCATTTCCATCGGATTTTCATCTTTTGGTGTAGTGAGGAAGGGATTGCCCCATTAGGGTGAAGCCAAGCCCTTCCTAAGAGAAGGTTGTAATTTGGGTGATGTCCATGACATGAAATTCTACAATGGTTTCCATTGGCCCAATCTTACAAGGAGCCTTGAAAATACTCATGGCCTTTCTTGAAGTGTTTTCATATGCCCTTACAGTTAAGGGAGATGGAATGATGGTCTCCATGTCTAGGCCTATAGTAAGGGCGGTCCTAAAAGGACAAACATTCAAGGCAGATCCATTGTCAATAAGAACCATTGGGACTTGAGGGACCTTCAACCCCCATGAGAGACAAAACTTCTTGTGGTGTAGTTTCTATAGGTACTTTTCCATTCAAGGTGTCCAAGAAAGCCTTACGGTGCTTTTGAGAGGCCATGAGCAAGCCCTATATAGACACATGAGCTTGGGTCTTCTTCAATTGCATCAAGACCCTATCCTCTTCTTCTTTATCTTCTTTCCCCATAGGTTCTGTGGGCTTGGACCCTTCCCCTAGATCCCTACTAGGATGATCCTTTTCCAAAAAGGATGGCTTGCAGTGCTTCCCACTCCTAGTGATATTTGCTACATTGTCATAAAAAACCCTTCTTTTTTAATTCCATCATTTCTTTGGGAAGTATTCCCCATATTGCTACTGCCTCCTTCAAGGCCTCATCTTCTTCATCCTATATCCCTTGAACTTCTACAGCATTGGCATTGAAATTTGTGGTCTCTATCAACTTCGAGCAATCCCATTCAACTTCATTTATTTGCACCCAATTTTGATATGGAGGAGGAGTCCTATGGTAATCGGGCAAAGGTTTTTTTTTCTATTGTTGTGTTTGGTGATGATGTTCGGATTTGGGAGGGTTCCATTGTCCATGAGATCTTGTATCTCATGTTTGAGGTGAAAGCAATTGTTGGTTTTATGGCCGCACTTTTGGTGATAATGGCAATATTCATTGAGGTTCCAAGAGGGAGGTATGAGATTAGGCATGGGTGTGGGGTCTAACGGCTTTATGAACATTTGGAGGATAGGTTTTCATATGCTTGGGTGAGGGCCATTCCTAGGTCGGAGAATTCTCGGTGAGCTTTCTTTAGGTAGGCCAATGTTGGTTAGGGTATGATGTGTTAGGAATACTGCCCTAAAATCCTATTGTATGCCATGTATAACATTATGTTCTATGTAATAAACTTGTTTTATTATTATCTAAAATAATGGTAACATGAATGTTTGGACATTATCATATAGTCCTTGAGTGCATAGTATGTGATTTATGTGATTTAGTCACAGAAGATATAAATCACAAGTTCTTTGTAAACTCAAAATCTTAGTTCGTAGTTAGTGATGAAATTGGGCATTTCATCTACGAAGACTATAACATATCAATTAAGATGATTTGTCTTGATCATGGAAGTGGAGACTTCTAGTTGATATGTTAATATGTTTTAAGTGTATAAAACATATTGAATTGGACTGTTGTGAGATTTATCATTCTATTAACAACTGTCAAACGAATAATAAATCTCACGACTTCTCATTTACATAAACTCTCAATCTTGAGAGAATAGTGAACCCGATCATGAAATATAGATTGTTTTAATATATCAAGAGTGAGATCTAGACAAACAGTCAAAACCTTAGTATGTTGGGCAACCACATGTAATGTTGAGCACATATTCTCAAGATGGAATTCATAGTCTCTTTATAGAGTTATAAAATATTCATTTGAGATAAGTTTAATGGGTTTAGTTATTCAGAGTGTTAGGCCTAACCACTTAGTAAAGAGTTACTAAAGTTTATATTTTATGAAATTAGATTTCATAAAATATATATGAATAACTTAAAGGATTAAACCGGGTACTCAAGGAACAAGATGTAGTAATCTTCAAAGTGACAGTTACACATTATGACTTTGTATTACTACGAATATTTTTATGAAAGGGTTAAATGTTTAATAAAGTCTTGAGATATAATTTATTAATAAGGCCTAGAGTGGAATTATATTTATATAATGGTATTAAATATAATTAACGGTAACTTTGGGCTTGTCAAGAGTTGATAGATAAGTCCAAAGCCCATTGGAGCTAGAACTTTATGTCCCTTTTGGTCCCACTCCAGGCCACACACTAAAGCCCAATTGGGCTGGCCCAAAAGGCTAACCCAATTAGATAATCAGATATTTATTTAATAAGAATTATTAAATAAATGTAACTACCAAGTGCAGAAAAATATGTGTGGTTAAAAAGGAGAAAGAATAAGAGTTCTTCAATAAGAGAGACACTTGGTTATTCTCTTGAAAGATCACATATAGAACTGATTGAGAGACCACACATCTTGGGCACATTGTTGAATTGGAGTGAAGATTGAAAGGTATCTCAAGTCCAATCTTCATCTATTTTGAATTTCACTACATCAAGGTATGCTCTGTCATTCTTTATTTCCAAAACTCATATGCTACATGCTATCTCATATGAATGAAGTAGATCTGTTCATATTCCACTGCGTGTTTTTGTATGAGATATAAAACTATATTTTCCATGTGTTTTTCCTACATGATGGTGCTTACATTCATGGGATTGGGTGCTTTAGTGGTGGTCCCCCCTCCATATGTCTTCTTGGTTGGAAGCTTGCTTTCCCCTTTCTCCAACTATCCATTATTGAGAGCATCTTCAAATCTTGTCCCACAATCATATTACTCTCCAAATGAACTAATAGGTGATGACAAAAGCCTACTATTATAAACCAAAAGCAAGTTCTTGATGATCATGTTGATTTGGTCTTTCTCATTTGGCCTATTGACTATTCTAGATGCCTTGTTCTTCCATCTAGTCATGTATTCGGAAAATGTCTCCCCTACGCCTTGTTTGGTGGTCTCTAAATCCCTTAAAGTCACATCAATCATGGTGTTGAAGATGAATTGGTCCATAAACAACTTCACTAGCTCATTCCATACCTTGGTTTTACTTGGATTAAGGCTATAGTACCACCTTGATGCACCTCTCGTGAGTGAGAGAGGAAACACGTGCAAGGTTTGCTTCTCATCTAGCCCCTTCATTTCTGCAATGCTTAGGTATCATCTTATGTGTTACTTTGGATCCCCAGTCCTATCAAATTTTTCTGCATCAGAGATCTTGAACTTGGGAGGCAATGCAATAGGAGCCTTTGAGCTTACTCCCCCCCTATTATAAAGGTATCCATTCCTTGTTCCTTACGGAAGGCAAGTTACATCTTCTTCATATTTTCCCTCATAACTATGATTTTTCATAGTGAGCCTCTCAAATTGCTAGGAACATATGTCACTATTTTATGTAATCGGCTAATCCTTAGACAAAACGCACTTTACTTGTAATTGGGTAGATCTAGGTATTTTTAATACTTCAAGAAATAAGGTTTTAAGTTCAAGTGTTAAAGCCATGCAAGTTTGTCCAAGAATCAAGTGAGAAAGTGCTAAATTTTAAAGCTCGATAGCTACTCGACACCTCTCGACACCTGGCTTATCTGTCGAGCTCTTCTGTTGCTTCTTATCGCAATCTCGACACCTCTCGATAGCTAGGTTGATCAATCGAGCAAATTTCTGTCCCCTCGACACCTGGTCGATAGCTCCTCGATAGCTATATCTGTCGAAGTTTAAAGCTCGACACCTCCTCGATACCTCTTGATCGATCGAGATTACGGGAATTCAGATTTTCAGATCTGATTTTCGGCCCATGATGACATGTATGTGTAGGGTTTCTTTTTTCACAACCCTAGACCTATATAAGGCTTATTTTAGAGGCCGTCACATAAGAGAATAAAAAGGAGAACGAATGCAAAAGGTGACCGCTGCCTTAGGGTTTTGTAACCAAGTGCTTCTTGATCTTCATTGTTGATGAAGTGAAGAACTTTGCAGCCAACATTCTTCTTCCTCATGTTGGTGAGTCACGTATTGGGATTCGTGCAAAGGAGTTAGTCACGTACTGGGATTCGTGCATCAAAAAGGGTTGCGTTCATATATTGAAGAGTTCAGAGGTTTTGAAGCGGTAGAAGGTTTCTGCTGTAAGTTCATCTACGGGGATTGTAGAGTCTAGTGACAAAAGTTTTGTACTAGATTTGAAACTTCTCTTTACTATAGTGAATTGCTTTTCGGGAAGGTTTCCCCCCAGGTTTTTTACTGTGAAACTAGTTTGTTTCATTAGTTTTCCTGGGTCATCATATTTTGTCTTATTTATTTTTCCACTGCATGATTTTGACATGATATTGATGTTTGTTTGTTTTAACCAGTTTTATTCATAATAAATCTAATTAACAATTTGGGTTTAAAACTTGTTAATTCTATCAACCGGGGTCTAAATTTCCTAACAAGTAGTATTAGAGCGGGTACACTCTGATTGGATTAATTTCCTGAGTGTGATCCTTGACCGCTGTTGTCATGGATCATGGACAATCTCTTTTGATTCCTCATTTATTTGATGGAACTAATTGTGCGTACTGGAAAGTTCGTATGAAAGTTTTTTTGTAGGCTCTGGGTGAACATGTATGGCAAGCTGTTGAAGTTGGCTGGATTAAGCCAAAGGAAGCGCCCATGGATTGGAATGATGCAGCAATCATAGCGGCAAATTTCAACAGTAGGGCCTTGAATGCTTTGTTTTGTGGGGTGACCAATGAGGAATTCAAGAAAATATCATTCACAAAAGTTGCTAAGGAAGCATGGACCATTCTTGAGACCACCTATGAAGGTACCAAGGCAGTAAAGATTGTGAAGCTTCAAAGACTCACTAGTAGTTTTGAAGAAATAAGGATGGAGGAGGATGAGACCTTTGATGAGTTCTATGCTAAACTCAAGGATATTGTGAATTCTGCTTTCAATCTTGGAGAATCTATTGCGGAATCCAAAATTGTTAGGAAAATCCTTAGGTCCTTCCCTGAAAGATTCCATGCCAAGATCACTGCCATTGAGGAAGTGAAGGACATCGATAAACTTCCTTTGACTGAGGACACCTTCAAACCTATGAGATGGGATTAGGTTTAATGGGAAAAGGTGGAAAGAGTAAAAACTTGGCTCTTAAGGGTATAGAGGAAGAGATTGAGGACTCTGAAGATGAAGATGAAACCAAAAATGAAGATGATGATGACGATGAGGATGAGGATCTAACCTTCATAATTGATGAGATTATCAAGCTTCTTCAATTTAGGAAGAAATATAAGGGCAAACCTCCTGGTAAATCTAAATTCTCATGGAAGGGCAAGAATGAAAAACCCGTCATCCAATGCCATGAGTGTAAAGGTTTTGGTCATATGAGGATAGAGTGTCCGAACTACCTTATGAAGGAAAAGACCAAAGAGTCAAAAGATAAAGGGTTGGTTGCTACTTGGAGTGATACTGAGAATGACTCTTCTAATCAGAATATGGGTGAATGTAGTCACGTTATGGCCTTTGCTACCTCAACCGATAAGGTGATTGTGGAGAGTGCTAGTGACAGTGAGGATTCTTTCGATGATGAAGTACCCAAGAAGATGACCCTTTATGAAGCCTATAATAAGCTATGCACTGAATTTATAAAATCTGAGAAGACTTCTCATCTTTGTAGAAAAGAGCTTAATGAGGTAAAAACTGAAAAAGCTGATCTGTTAGTCAAATAAGATGAGACTATAAGGTTAGTTGAGACTCTTGTTATGGAGAACACCTCATTAGAAGAGAAGGTCAAAAAATCTCGAGGTTGAGCTTAGTCAAGCTAGAACTCAAATAGAGAGGATGTCTAGTGCAAAGCTTGATGAGGTATTGAGTGCTCAAAAGCCTAGTTCTGACAAGACTGGCTTAGGATATGCTGTTTCCTCCGGCTCCTTCTCTTCCACGACTTCTAGATCAAGGACTATCTTTGTGCCCCAATCTGAGAAAGGTGATAAAGGTATGAAATCCAAAACTGATTTGTCTAATTCTAAATCTTGTGTTAGACCTTATGTTTGTCACCATTGTGGTGTTTCTGGACACATTCATCCTAATTGCTTTAAGTTGTATCCTCAATAGCAATTGTCCAAACGGTCACAAGTTTCCTTTCAAGGACCTACACCTTTGTTTGGAGAGTTATTAAAAGCTTTGAGCTTTTTAACTCAATTTCAGGAGAATTTTAATTCTTCTATGTCCTTTAGTAGACATACTAGGACACGTGCCTTTTCATCTTCACGGCTAAAGACTCGTGCTGTGTAGGAGAGAAAGGAGCCTAAGACTTAATTGTCTTTTTTGTTTGTCCTCTGCTTTAATTTTGTCTATCTATAGTAGGACTCTTTTTGCTTGATTTCTTCTCTATTTTTGGAATCATGCTTTCATGCATCTGCACCCTTCTATTATGCCTTCATGCATATGCATCTTTCTTTCATGCTTTCACGTTGTTTGTTTGTTTTTGTTTGTCTGTTTTTGTTTGGTTGTTTAGTTTTTATTTTGTTTTGTTTTCAAAATAAAAATAAAAAGGAAAAATCAGAAAAATACAAAAATAATGTGTGTTTGTTTACATTGGTACTTGTGTACCTTGGATGGCCATTGAAACAAAGTTTTCTAAACTTTGTATCTCTTATAGTTTAGATGAGCATCTCTATGCACAACTAAGCAAGTGAGTTTTGTGACTCTTGTTTGTGATGAGTAAGATTAAGTTATCTCTTGTATTTAACACTCGTATCACTCTTTTTGACGGGAAGGACTAAAAAATCCTAAAAGAAAGGCATAAATAACCATCTCACCATTGTTGCCCGCCAATCATGATATAACATCTGTATGTTTAAGCATAGCAAAATTGTGATGTTAATCTTAACATAATTGGGTATTTCTTTTCTATCTCTTATATGCCCATGCATGATTTGCTTAAAAGAAAAATATGCAAAGAAAAAAAATAAAAAGCAAAAAGATCAAAATTCTTTAAATATAATTGCAAGCGTGTATTCTAGTAGATGTGGAAGTTATAGGATGTACTTCGAAGGTGATAGTCCCCATCAAACAGTTATGATTGTGTGTGAGTTAAAGTGATTTTCTCATATCTCAGATTGTCATAACATGTATACACTTATGCAATCTTGCGATGTTTTTCACACACAACACGCAATATTCTTTACTACTCTTGATATATGTGCAGGTACAATATGATTTGGCCATCACATGGTTTTACATGTATTAATGTATGCTTACTAAACTGTCTTGACTTGTTTAGTGTGTGTGTGTGTTTTGGGATCTATGTGCATAACATTTTTCTTGTTGAGAGATTTGTTTTTCACATGTTTTGCATCCTTCTATTATCTTGTCATTTATAGCATCTTGTTTCATTACATTCATGCATTTATACGGATTTCTTGTGCCCCCTTGATCATCTTTGATCATCTTTATATTTCTTGGGTAAAGTGTTCAAGCTTCTTGTACCCTTTGTCAATCATGACAAAAAGGGGGAGAAATTGTGGAGACTTTGTGGTTTTTTTTTTAAGATTCTACATGTTAGGGGGAGAAATACATGCCTCTGTAAGGGGGAGATGTGTTTCATCTTGTTAAGGGGAGTGCTTACCTCCTTCTTGTACACCGATCTTGTGACCATGTTTACATACATTGTACTTATCTTTTATATATATACGATGATGTATGTTTTCTTCATCTACCTTTACATGTATTGTTTCTTTTCTATCTTTATACACATGCTTCTTATTACTTGTATGCAATCTATTATTTCTGTTTCACAAAAAGATGCCTTGATGAGTTTTGTTTAGAGTGTTTCAGAAATACAGGTTGTCAAAGTCTACTTGCCATAAACTCTCTTTTTGTAAAGTTTTTCAAGAGTTTGTGTTAAGATAGATTTTATTGTATTCAACAAGTGAATATGAGTTGAGTGATTTATGACTTCTGTCATATGTTCATTTATTGGTTGTGGTTTTGTCACGGATTGCCAAATGGGGAAATTGTTAGGACATATGTGGTTCACTTGTTAGGAACATATGTCACTATTTTATGTAATTGGCTAATCTTTTGAAAAAACGCACTTTACTTATAATTGGGTAGATCTAGGTATTTTTAATACTTCAAGAAACAAGGTTTTAAGTTCAAGTGTTAAAGCCATGCAAGTCTGCCCAAGAATCAAGTGAGAAAATGCTGAATTTTAAAGCTCGATAGCTACTCGACACCTGGCTTACCTGTCGAGCTCTTCAGTTGCTTCTTATCGCAATCTCGACACCTCTCGATAGTTAGGTTGATCAATCGAGCAAATTTTTGTCCCCTCGACACCTGCTCGACACCTCCTCAATAGCTGTATCTGTCGAAGTTTAAAGCTCGACACCTCCTCGACACCTCTCGATCGATCGAGGTTATGAGAATTTAGATTTTCAGATCTGATTTTCGGCCCATGATGACATGTATGTGTAGGGTTTCTTTTCTCACAACCCTAGATAAGGCTTATTTTAGAGGCCATTACATAAGAGAATAAAAAGGAGAACAAATGCAAAAGGTGACCGATGCCTTATTCTCTTTGAAAGAAGCTACTGCGTTTTTGCGCCTTAGGGTTTTGTAACCAAGTGCTTCTTGATCTTCATTGTTGATAAAGTGAAGAACTTTGCAACCAACATTCTTCTTCCTTAAGTTGGTGAGTGAGTCACGTACTGGGATTCGTGTAAAGGAGTTAGTCACGTACTGGGATCCGTGCATCAAAAAGGGTGGTATTCATATAATGAAGAGTTCAGAGGTTCTGAAGGGATAGATGGTTTCTGCTGTGAGTTCATTTACGAGGATTGTAGAGTCTAGGGACAAAGGCTTTGTACTAGATTTGAAACTTCTCTTTACTATAGTGAATTACTTTTCGGGAAGGTTTCCCCCCAGGTTTTTTACTGTGAAACTAGTTTATTTCATTAGTTTTCCTGAGTCATCATATCTTGTCTTATTTATTTTTCCGCTGCATGATTTTGACATGATATTGATGTTTGTTTGTTTTAACAAGTTTTATTCATAATAAATCTAATTAACAACTTGGGTTTAAAACTTGTTAATTCTATCAACCGAGGTCTAAATTTCCTAACACACACAAACTAACATACATCTATGCATACAATCATGGTATCTTTCATTCCAAAACACACACACTTATCAATCTAAAACAAAGGAGAGCAAAGACACAAAAGAAAACCCTAGCATTCATCTAACATGTGAAAACCTATCATGCATCTACAACAAGGCATCAAGAAAACATATTACAAAACCCTAATCATACATCTAAGCATGTTCTATCATATAATCAAGGTGAAACCCTAATACAATGCATGGACATTGCTAATGCATGACTTATCATTTACTTACGTCTCAACAGCATAGCACTTATGGCATCAATGCATGAACATGTGAATGAATGGCATTAATACTAAAAAACCCTAATCTAAACCATAATCTACACATGTGATAACAAAAAAAACATGTTAAAAGGTAAATAAACAGTTATGGGGCTTGAAAATTTTGAAAATGAGGCTACACAGAATACACATGTGAATGTAGCAAAAAAAAAAAAAAAAAAAACAAACAAAAATTAGGGTTTCTGGGTAACGGCATCACACATGCTAGAACAGGTCTACATACGCTTGAGTTCAGCCTGCATGCGCAAGCTTGATCATGCGTATGCAGATCCTTAGCTAGAAGACCTAATTTACATAGAAATAGAGCAGAAGCCAAACAAAGCATAGAACGTAAAATCTAGCAACCTAACATGCTTAAAGACATAAAGAAAACCTAAAACTAACCTAAACAAAAAATGTGTAAGTATAAACTAAACAAAAGAAACAAACTAAAACAAAGATTAAATGCAGATTAACAATCTAGGCTTCATCTAGGCTTCATTTTTTACTGTTCCCCTCAGTCAAATCTATCAAAACTCAATAAAATAGTGATTAACAATCTTAAACATAAAGGATTGAGGCCATAAAAGGTCCCAATCAAATAAAAAATGACTTGAGTATGTTCTGTGAAAAACTCCCTTTTGATTCTCTATTTTTTAGTGAATCTTAGGTTTTTCCCGTGTGATTTTTGTGTGTTTTGAAAATGTATCATGTAAGGCTTTATATAGTGGAAAAAGTGGGGTTTGGAATGGCTCCTAGACAATGTGGGATTCATTCCAAACCTCAGCCGTTATTGCAGAAAACTTGTCTTTCTTATGCTTCTAAAACCCTAGCTGCGTGCGCAAGAATGAGCCTGCGTATGCATGCATTGGCTAGTGTACGCAGGTCGCGACCCATGTACGTAGGCCAAGGGCCACTTTGGTCAATTTATTTCCAAAAATAGATTTTTTGCTCATTTAAAAGGTTATATATTCCATTTTTATACTCCATAAGTCAATTTAATATCTAATTAGGCCCCAAACTAGCCTCAGGCCTTAGAGTTCAAGCGTCATTGGGGAACGGGGGCCTGGGTCGTAAGGGGTACAAAATGCAATGTCTACAACCATTGGAGAAAAATGAAGAGGCGGGAAGGTTTGATGACTAAACTACATGTAATTTAGGCCCCCCACTAAACTACGTGTAGTTTAGCCAAAAAAAAAAAAGATTCAGAATATACCTAGTTGACTCCTAGAAGGTTGGAAATGCAAAGAAAAAGAAAAATTCAAGAATGCAACCAAAAATGAAAAAAATACCCTCAGTAGGATGGAAGACACTCAAAGCATCTCTAGTGGATTGAAAGGATCAAGAACATCCCTCAACAGATTGGAAATCACTAAGGAAACTCCCTCATGAGTTAAGACCATCAACCAAATCCCTAGTAACTCACAAGATAAACAAATTTTTCCCAATTATCATGGAGGACTCCCTCACAGGTCCAAGGCATAAGGAAAACTCCCTTGAGGGTTGTGAAGAAAAGAATTACCCCAAAGAGTTGAGGAAACTCCCTCGTGAGTAGAATCAACACAAGTTCACTAGTGAGTTATGAAGGAGAAGAAGAAAATTATCCCTAATGGACTACACATCATCAGAGACTTCCTTGTAGGCCAAAATTACTAAGAAGGCTCCTTCGTGGGCCACCAACGCACTCCTCGGTGAGTCTTTCGTTTTAGTGGATCATTCACCAAGGACTTCCTCATAAGTCAAAATTACCAAGGCCACTTATGCACATATCCCAAGGGAATTGAATATGTAGGCACAAGCCCCATACAAATCAGAATAAAAGAGATAGAGACAAAAGTCACCCAAAGGCAAGAGCCTTACTAGAATAGAAGATATAGAGATGGAGACATAAGACAAGTATTACCCAGAGGCACAAGCCACCCAGAGAAGTTTCCCCGCACCACAGATATATACATATACATATATATATATATATATATATATATATATATATATATATCATTTCAAGCTCGTAAGAGCACCTTGTTTATTTGATTGATGGTTGAGGCCATTGGCTATGTTTGTTTTTCTTTTTAGTGACTCTAGGGAGTAAGTCACTCGCATTTTGCTTACAATTGGCAAAATAGGTTCTAGGATAGTGAACCTATCCTTGCTCATTCCTCAAGTAACAAAGGTGGAAATTCAAATATACGAATCCCACGCAACTCTGCGGAGTTGCACCTCACCCCATGTATGCGTGTTGTTTGCCGCGTGCGTGGGTTGGGCCCGAGCTGTATGTCGAAACAAAATGTCTCTTATTCTTTTAATTCCGTTAACAGAGCTCACGAATCAAAATAGGGGCATTTGTAGACACTGTATTTTCTACCACTTACGACTCGGGCCCCCATTCCCTAATAATGTTGGAATTCTAAAACCCAAGGTTTGTTTAGGACCTGATCAGATTGAAATTTACTTGAGAAAAGTGTTTTGGAAAAAATATAACTCTTTCATGAACTAAATAAGCTATTTTTGGAAAAGAAAGGCTATGGAAACCCTAGGGCATGCGTACGGATACACGCATATGCGCACGCATGCTCAAGCTCTGCGTATGCATGCTTCATGATTGTGTACACATACATGGGCATGGGTACGCGTGATAGGGTTCCAGAAACTAAGAAAGACAAGTTTTCTACATTTAAAAATTGGTTTAGAATGAATCCCACATCGTTTGGGAGCTATTCCAAACCCCTATTTTCTGACTACAAAAAGCCATACATGTTACCTTTTCAAAAGACATAGAATCCGGGAGGAAAAACATAAGATTCGCTAGAAATAATGAATCAAAGAGAGAGTCTTTCACAAAACACCCTCAAGTCAATATTGTTCTAATTAAGACTTTTTTTGGTCTTGTTCTTCGACTTTCAAGGTTTAACTAACTTGTTTTATTTTGGTTGTGACTAGATTGACTGAGAGGAATGGTCAAAATCAAGCTAAGAAGCCTTTGTTTTTGAGGTAAAAGTTTATATATGTTTAACATGTTTGTTTAGCATAGGTTTGCTTTGTTTTATTGTTTTATGCATTTTAGGCTGTTAGATTTTGAATGTTTAATTAGTGTGTAAAACACTAATGAATGTTTAGACCCCTAATTTCAATAATACCAACTTGAGCTTATACACAAACAATATACGTGCGGAATGATGAATATAAGATATATCCAAATTGGTAAAACACTCTAAACCATAATTAATCACAAATACAGTAGCAATTAAAAGGTAAAAAGTAAGGGAAGAGAGATGCAAACACAAAGATAACACTGACACGTGTTATTGAAGAGGAAACCGAAGAACTCAGCGAAAAACCTCTCCACTGCCCTCCAAGTGGTCAAATGATCCACTAAAGAATAAAGTTGGGATACATGAATAGCAAAAGACCCCCTAAGCCTAATCTACCCAATGCACCTAAGCCCTCCAAGTTTTTTGCTCCAATAGTGTTAAGCCTAACCGTGTCTTCTTTAGCTTCCCGGATCCCGCAATAAGCCCATTGCATCAACCAAGTAAATTGGTCATCTCTGAACTGCTTCCCAAGCACCAAAATACCTCCTCACTGATATGTGTATGGTGAGATAAGGATTTGGCAAATGTACCTCTCAAGGATATGTCAATGGAAAGGATAAGAGTAGAGGAATTAGGAGAATCAAATATCAAAGATTATGGATGAGTCAATCATATTTTTCTCTAGGGTTTCTCTCACAAAATTCTCTCTAGAAGCTCTCTACATTTCGTGGGTATAAGGGTATTTATAGTTGTGTATGTGAGGAAAGTGAAAAGTCATTTTTCTGCATAATAGGGCATTCTGGCGACTCAGTCTCGCGAGTAGGGCAAGTCGCAAGCTAATTGCCTGGCCAGACTGTACATTTTGTCCTATAGTGCTCCAGCTGTCGTGACCAAAAACAATTAAAATACTCAAAAATCTTTTTGTGTTTGATCAACATATAATTAAGTATGTGCAACACATTTAATCAAGTACAATCACACAAATGAATAAGGCATTCGTAGAACATAGACATGTGTGATGTGTGTGGGTACTAAAAATGAGATAGTCCTTAGTCTAATGTGAAGCTTCAATGATCAATTCAACCAAGACATACACAATTAGCACTAGGAAGAGTGACCAATCTCAATTATAGAAGTATGCATATATGACCTCCCAAATAACTTGATTACATAACATTGAAGTTTTTCATTTGGCTTCTTACATTTCATAACATATGATCATTTACGAACAAAGACATCTCATTTTAAGATCAATGCCTAAAATTTTTTATATTTCAATTTGATGAATAAACATTTGGCTTTTTGGGCACCATACATTTTCATTTTAAGTCGCTTTCCCTTTTTCCTAGTCGAATACTAGTATGTGCGACAGCTTTTGCAGCTCATTATCTCTTTTCGAGATTTAACATTGATTGAGCTCTTTAAGCAAAAAATTAAAAGAGTGGGAAGATATATAGGCACAAGTCTATGCAAGTCTCAAGATCAACAGAACCATTAACTAATCATTCATGACAAGTTTGAAGATCTATTTACAATTGTCACATAGATGTGAAGATTTTTCCCACAATGATATGAATGCATAGATAACAAGCTATGCTCGTAAATTCATAAAGCCATTTGTATGAAGGTACAAGGTAAAACATGCGTGTGACAAAACACAATAATGCCGATCAAACTTTTTGGATTTTCTACTTTTTATGTGTTTTTAGATTTTTGACACAAAAACAAGTAAAAATTGATCAAAAAGAAAACATTCAAAGCTATTAAACATGCTAGAATGATAACTAAGCAAATAACCAAACAAAGTCACAACATATAGAAAGAATTGATGCATGGACATGTTCTAAAGATTATGCAGGTGTACGCTTCTTCACCCACACGGCACGTGTGTTTGGGGTGATATCCTTAAAAGGATTGGGTACTTGAGTTATGATTCCTAAATCTTAGGGTGCAGTTTGCAAAACAAGAGATGATGGTGTCATCATCTTCATCACATCACCAATATCAGAATCAACTTCTCTCCCTTTTGATTGCTTGAGGTTGCCCTTGCCATTTCTTTGTCCTCTCGGCCTTTGAGAGCTAGCATTCTTTAATGCTTGAAGCTTGTGGAAATTAGGTCTAGTGTGTCTTTGGATTCCACAATGGTGGCAAAAGTGTTGAGTTTGTGGTCCTCTTTGTGACTTTGGAAGAGATTTTCCTTTAGTCTTGGGTTTCGCCACTACTGGGTTTAAAGGCTTTGTCAAAAACCCTTTGAGCAATCACCTTTGACTTCTTCTCAAACTTCACTTTCTTAATAGTTGGAGTTGCTACCATTGGTTCCTTTGCTTTTAACAAACTTCATCTCTTTGGACACATTGGCGCTTGAACTACTCTCTTTGGTGAATCCTAGGCCGTTTTTGTTTGAAAAGGGCTTTTGATGGGCAAGCACTTCGTCAAGCTTTTTGGAGGCAACCCACTCCACTTTAGCATTAGCTTGAATCACTTCAAGCTCAAGAAACTTGATCTTAGAAAGTTCTCTGTTCAGTGTCTCAACTTCTCATTTAGTCTCCTTGTACTGCACTAGATGACTTTTGTAATCTTGCTCTGCTCTTTTCATTTTTCTTATGGTTGCCTTAGCCACCCTTGCATACTCTCCGGTTTTCTCAAGAAGAGAATTATAAGTGTCTTGCAATCCCTTTGTTCCTTCATAGACACATTCTTCATCATCGGATTCCACCCCAACTCCCATTGACTCCACTTCGGTGTGCTCACCGAGCTCTTCCACTAGTGCATGCAAATCTTCTGAAGAGTCCACAGGTGCAATGGTCATAAATGCGGAGTAGTTTCCTTTTCCATCACAACTTTCTTCCAAATCTGAATTTGAACTATCTGAGTCACTAAGGGTAGTGGTAAATACTTTACCCTTTGCCTTTAAATAAGTGGGGCAATCTTTCTTCACATGCCCATGCCCTTTGCACTTAAAGCATGTGACCATTTGAGATGGAGAGGAGTCTTTTGAATCCTTCTTCTTGAAGTCTTTCTTGTCCTTCTTAAAATTCGAGAATTTGCCCTTCTCAAAAGGCTTCCCATCTTTCTTAAACTTTAAGAACTTGCAGAAGTTCTTAGCAAGGTACACCACTTCCTTTTCATCCTCATCCGAGGAATCTTGAGCTTCCACTCTCTCATTAATTGTCTTTAGAGATAGCACTTCCTTTGTGACAGTAGAGATAGCTCATAGGTTTGAAGAGAACCGATGAGTTCTTGAATTTTAATCTCATCAAGGTCTTTGCTCTCTTCGATGGCAGTGACCTTTGCATGGAAGCTCTCCGGTAATGATCGTAGAATCTTCCTCACAATCTTGGAGTCCTCAATTTTTTCTCCCAAGTTGAATTTCCCGATCACCACTTCATTTAGCTTCCCATACAATGAGTCAAATGACTCGTCTTCACGCATCTTCAGCTCCTTGAAGCGTGTGGTAAGCATTTGCAACTTGCTGTCCTTCACCTTTTTGGTGCCTTCATAGGTCGTCTCCAAGATTTGCCATGCCTCCTTGGAAATTGTAACATGAGAAATCCTATGAAACTCATTAAGAGAAATACCACAGAAACTAGCATTTAAAGCCTTGCTATTAGCGTTAGTTGCCGCAAGGGCTGCCTTATCCCATGTGGATTTGGCGGCCTCTGGCCTAGTCCATCCTATCTCGACAGTATCCCAAACACTATCATCAATGGAACATAGAAATGCCCTCATTCGGACTTTCCAAAATGCATAGTTGCTCCCATCAAAATATAGAGGAGCATTAAGCGATTGAGATCTATCCATCTTAAAAAGGGTCTAGGATCACACTTAGGTAATGAAACTAGAGCAAGTGCACCCGTTCTGATATCAGTTGAAAGTTTAATTAGTGTTTAAAACACTAATAAATGTTTAGACCACCAATTTCAACAATACCAACACAAGCTTATACACAAACAATATATGTGCGGAATGTTGAATATAATCTATATCTAAATTGGTAAAACACTCTAAACTATAATCAATCACAAACACAGCAGCAATTAAAAGGTATAGAGTAAGGAAAGAGATGCAAACACAAAGATAATACCGACACGTGTTATTGAAGAGGAAACCAAAGAACTCAGCGAAAAACCTCTCCGCTGCCCTCCAAGTGGTCAAATGATCCACTAAAGAATAAAGTTGGGATACATGAATAGCAAAAGACCCTCCAAGCCTAATCTACCCAATGCACCTAAGCCCTTCAAGCTTCTTGCTCCAACAGGGTTAAGCCTAACCATGTCTTCTTTAGCTTCCAGGATCCTGCAATAAGCCCATTGCATCAACCAAGTAATTTGGTTATCTCTGAATTACTTCCCAAGCACCAAAATACCTCTTCACTGATATGGGTATGTTGAGATAAGGATTTGGCAAATGTACCTCTCAAGGATATGTCAATGGAGAGGGTGAGAGTAGAGGAATTTGGAGAATCAAATATCAAAGATTGTGGATGAGTCAATCTTGTTTTTCTCTAGGGTTTCTCTCTCAACATTCTCTCTGGAAGCTCTCTACATTTCGTGGGTATAAAGGTATTTATAGTAGTGTATGTGAGGAAAGTGAAAAGTCGTTTTTCTGCATAACAAGGCATTCTAGCGACTTAGTCTCGCGAGTGTGACAAGTCGCGAGCTAACTGTCTGGCCAGACTGTACATTTTGTCCTGTAGTGCTTTAATTGTCGTGAGCCTTCAATTCCCTGCACGTGTGCCACTTTGGCGACTTGCCAGTCATGAGTCAGTCGCGAGATCTAGTCGCGAGGCTCCTTTGTACACATCTTGAATTTTCTTCACACTTTCTCACACATAACCCTTACATAATTCCCACCTAAATACAAGGTATCTAATTTCTAATATACAAGCAAATTTGGCACTGAATAACATGAAACATATGATTGAATAAATACAACCTTACAGATTTAGTTTGTGTTTTGTTTGTTTTCTTGTTTTCTAGGTTAAAGTTTAGGCGTGTATGCGTATGTATGCTTACTACATGCGCACGCATACTCGAAGTATGCGTACACATACAACTGGCCTACATACGCAAGCCCTATGTACGCAAATGCATACTTGTGCCCAAAAACCCCAATCCAAACTTTTTGGTTTTTGTTTCTTTGCTTTACTTGTTTAATATGTCTCTATTCTGTCGTAGTTTTCGGTATGTACATGTCTTTGCCTCCATGTGTTGTTGTTTGTTTGCTCTTTGCATGCTAGTTAGGTTTTGATTCTTTGTCTTGCCATGAACATGCATATGATATGATCATGTATTGATGCATAGAAGCTGTGATGCAATGAGGTAAGTGAGGTAAGTCACGTTGCATAAACATGCATTTGTTTGGGACATGATTTTGTCTTAGGTTGATGAACATATATATGTTAGTTTGGATGCCATGCCTTCGATTTCTAAAATGCAATAACATGTTTGTATGATTTTTTTATAATTTGTTTCTACCCTTGGATATGATATGATGTTGTGTGTGATAGATGTATGTTAGAGTTTGGTATGAAAAATATCATATTGATTACTTAGATGTATGCGAGCGTGTGTGTGAGTCTAGAATGATAAATGTTGATTATGCCTTTAATGAGATTAGGACGTAAGAACCAATGAGTGGAAGCTGACCCACGGGTCAGGTGGGGTTAGGTGCCTAACACCTTCCCATCCCCATACTTACTCCGAACACATGCTCTAGTAGTGGATTAGTCCTTCCATGAAAGGCGCCACGGTCCACCCAGCTGAGGCTTACTCCCCTCATTGCGCCCATAAGGGTGTTTTATGAAAAACTTCCTCTTTGATTCACTATTTCTAGCGAATCTTATGTTTTTCCTCCTGGATTCTATGTGTTTTGAAAAGGTACCATGTATGGCTTTTTATAGTTAGAAAATATGAGTCTGGAATGGCCCCAAGACAATGTGGGATTCATTCTAAACCAAATTTTAAATGCTAAAAACTTACCTTTCATAGTTTCTATAACCTATGCATGTGCACGCTTGCCCGTGTATGCATACGCATGCAAAGGCAAAGCTTGAGCATGCAAGTACATACGCGTGTATGTGTACTCATGCCCTACGGTTTCCATGGCCTTTCTTTTCTAAAAATATCTTATATAGTTCATAAAAGAGTTATATTTTTTTGAAAGCAATTTCCTCAAGTCAATTTCAAACTGATCGGGCCTTAAACTAAACTTGGGCTTTAGAATTCCAACATCACTAGGGAACCAGGGCCCGAGTCGTAAGGGGTACAAGATGCGGTGTACTTCGTAATCTTGCAAATTATATTTTTTCATGTGTCATCTAGGTTTACAAACTGCATGTCATGCTTTTGCAATTGTTCTTTACTTACTTGCAAACTATCATCTTGCAAACTATAATTGCATCTTGTTTTCTTGCAAATTGTCATCTTGAAAACTATATCTTTATCTTACAAACTATCATCTTGCGAACTGTACTGTGCTCTTTTCTTTTCAACATTGGGCCTTGAACTATGGCCTCTTCACCTATGGTGCAGATGTGGACCTTAGGGACTTCTCCTTAGTTCGTGCTCATCTCAACAACCTTTACGCTGAAGATGTGAGTAAAATTCTTCTTTCCTAACTGTCATAGCATGTTTCAAAGGTTCTCTCTCTAGCCATGTGTGCCTTTTACAGGTCACTTGGGGGCCTTGGGTGGATGTTCCTCCCATTGCTGGCCTTGGTTTGGAGGTGATTGCCATCATCTCTTCTACAGTTGGTGCTAGTCTAAGGGTTCTTTACATGACTAAGAGAACTTCTTGTTAGCTGGCGGGTGCGGACATGCCTCAAGTTCTGATGGATTCTCCCCCGTTTATGCTTGCCCCGCTCTCGATAACTGATGTAGAGTATTAGCTATGGAGGAATGGCATCCCCTATTCCAAGTGGCTTGTGGGCAATCTTGCCTATGAGGAGTTCAGCGAGACTCGTCTCATGCCCTACTTTCCAATTGGAGTATGTATCCTCTCTCTTTCATCTTTCTTTTCTCCTTATCTTGCATATGTTGCATGCGATAATACTCAATTGTGGTGATCATGTTAGGATGCAGCTAGTCTCGCCATAGGTGGCCCTGTTGACCCTTCCCATTTACCTTGGTCGATCTATACTTATGGTGCTGATTGCTTTGCTTAGGAACGTCCTGTGGGACATAACCCAAATATCAAGGGTTATCCCCTCCCTCCGAGTACACAAGTAGTGGGTTCTCTTTATCCTTGTCTTCCCTCTCTTTCTTCCTTTCTTTCTTTCATTTGCACCCTTCGAGCTTGTCTTAAAATTGTCTTCGTTTCAAATCTAGCCCACTGTGGTGGAACACGATGAGCTTTTTTGGCTTGCTAGGAACCTCAAATTAGAGGTGACCAGGTATTCTAGGTAGATCTATGGGCCTTGAGGGTATGCCCACCTGGGTGACGATGATTATGATGATGATGATGATGGTGATGACCCTAAGACGACTCCGAGCTATCGGCCGAGGGAGAGGCACTATCGATGATGCTCTTGTAGTTTAGACACACAAACATAGACAGACACAGCATAGCATATTTCTAGTTCATTTTCTTTTTTCTTTTTATAGCGTATATAACTTCCGCACTTTAGATTTTAATTGAAACATTGGGTTATATTTTAAGAACATCTTTATATTTCTGCTTTTATTTTAGGACATGTACTTATTTGCAACTTATGGGATATTTGGATATGATGCAACTTATATTATCATGCTTTTTCTTTTTATTTTCCTCTTTCATGCATGAAAATCTAAGCTTAAATCTACCTTGGGTAATCATTTGGGCCGTAGGAGTCATGAGAGAAGCCTTGGTATCAAAATCACACTCCAAATAGGAAAGGGAATCTGAAACCCTAATGAACGTAAGCACGCATGTGTTGACCGCGTGTGCGCATTTATAACCATGCGTGCAAATGCCACCAGACAGAAAACCCTAGACGACTTCTTTCACTATAAAATAGGCGTGAGAGGCTTCTAAACCTTCATAAAATGTGTTTTAAACCTAGGAACTATTCTGTAAGGTCCCCAATGGCAGAATTCACTCCTTTGGAGGTCTCGATGTGGATTAACAAGCTTAATCTCATTTTCAATGATTCTTTCATCCCTCTTGGCCTTTCTTTTATATCTTTCTTTCATCAAATCAAAGTGAATGAGCCTCTACTACATGTAGCCACTGAGTTTTGGATCCCCACTTGGCATGTTTTTTTCAATTCAACATTGTGGAATTATGCCCCACTCTTGAAGAATTTGGTGCAATCATGGGTAAGCACGACTTCGGTACTATCATTCTTCCTACTCTCAAGGAAGATCTTTCTGACCTAGCTCATCAACTCTTGGGGTTTCCTCTAGCTATGGCTAAGAGATGGTGCAAGTCCAACAAATTGAATGCCTTCATGGTTTTCAAGTATTTCTCTAAGATGGATGTCCCTTTGGCTGGGGCAAAGTGTTCTCATCATCTCAACACTTTTTGCCTTTGCATTGGTGCATGAGACACCTTGTGTGAATCTAGGAATTCTTCATGTGGTCAAGAATCTAGGGAGTGGGAGCCCAATAGCCATCATCTTGGCTGAAACCCTCAGTGATTTGGATGTTGTTCATAGGGAGGAAGCAACATTCTTTGAAGGGAGTCCCCTTCTTCTTTAGGTACGATCCCTATTTTTTTCCTAGGTTCTCAACCTAGTGAGATTCCTCTAATTTTAGCATAGATTTCCTTTTAATATTCAACCCATCGGGGCTCTTTATATCGTCTTTGAATATTTCTCTCTTTCTTTTTCTTTCTTTTTTTTTCATCTCTCATTTTTCCACACACACTTATGCTTTCTTTTTCTCTCCCTCAGATATGGCTATATGAGAAGCTCAAATTGCTTTATCCTCCCATTGTTTCTTCTAGTTGATATCAACCAAAGCATTTCCGTGATCACAAGCTGAAAGATAAAGAGATGGATCCCATCAAGCTTAATGAATTCTTAATGCATCTTACTTCTTTAGATGTCCAATGGGTGGTAGAATGGTAGCGCATCAAGGCCATGTCTTGTTGTTGCTTCAAGGAAAACTATGTACCTTTGGTTGGGCTTCGTCATTGTTCTTATTATCCAACATGTCGCATTGCACGGAAATTTGGTGACCGTCAAGAGGTACCTTGTGGCAATGGTTCTTTTCATACCCTAGCATTTAATAAGAGAATCATAGACAGAATCCATGAGACTTGGCTACAAGGAGCGATGAATAGGGACATTCATTTTCCCCAGTTTCTCCATCCAATTTCAGGATACAAGGATTGGCTATCCACTGATATTAGAGCAATCTATAGGGGAGAGAATGACCACAAGAAATCCAACAAAAGGAAGAGGACTGAGTGACTACCTTGATATGCCCCAAATTGTACTTTTCTGCACTTGATGATTCTCTCTTTTCTTTTGAGTTAATAAAGGATTAGAATGTTCCAAATCCCCTATGAAACAATTTATCATATTTTAATTTGAGTGATGAAAGAATCAAGCATTTTATTATCTTTACTTATTGTCTTTATTTTTCTTTTCTTTTTTCTGTGCCATGTAACTTTTGCCCATGATGTCATTGCGGGAATTTTCACCATGGCCGTGGTCTTTTCCCCAATATTTTACCTAAATCGCCTTTTTGGGTTTTCAACCTAGCGAGATTTCTTTGCCTAAACTTTTGCCTAGGCCGCCCTCTCAGGTTTTCAACCCAGCAGGCTTTTCTCTTTTTCTATTTCTTTTTCAAATGTTGTATTTCTAGAGCCTGTTCATGTTGATCAGATAAAGCATCTCTTCTCCATCCAAATCTGTAATTCTTGTAGCACCTCCTAACATGATCTTCTTGATAACAAAAGGCTCAGACTATCTTGACTTCATCTTTCTTCATCAAAAGTTTCATTTCTAAGCACCTTTAAGACTAAATCTCCCTCCTTAAGGTTCCACGATTTCACCTTCTTGTTAAATGCTCTAGCAATCCTCTTTTGGTAACCCTGTGCATGGTATCGGGCTTTCATCCTCTTCTCACCTATCAAGGCTAACTTTTCATATCTTTCTCTCATCCAATCCTCTTCTAGGACCTTGGTCTCCACCAATACTCTCAAAGATTGTACCCCACTTCAATGGGAAGTACCGCTTCACACCCATAAACCAAAGAGTAGGGAGTTACCCTAGTTGACGCGCAGATAGAAGTCCTATAATCCCACAGGGCAAATGGAAGCTTCTCGGCCAAACCCAAGACGTTATTACCATTTTAGCTAGGATGTTCTTGTTGGTTGCTTCTACGGCCCCATTAGTCTACGGTTGATATGATGAAGACTTGTGATACTCAATATTGTATAACAACATGATCCCTCAGACCTCTCCACCAAAGTGAGAAGCATTATCAGAGATGATCTCTTATGGCACTCCAAATCAGCAGATGATGTTGTTTTCTATGAATTAGGCCACATGCTTGGCTTTTAGTACAGAATAGAAGGTTGCCTCTACCCATTTGGTGAAGCAATCAATTACAACTAGGATGTACTCGTGCCCATTCAAGGCCTTAAGAGCTATTCTTCCAATCACATCTGTGCCTCATATTGAGAAAGGCTATGGAGAGGTCATACTGTATAGTTCACTAGGTGGCACACAGTTCAAATTTGCATGGGTTTAATAGTCATGGCAACGTTTAACAAAGCCCAAAAAATCGGTTTCCATAGTATTCCAATAGTATCCCATCCTCAAAATCTTCTTTGCCAACATCCTCCCATTCATGTGAGGACCACAAATCCCTTAGTGGATTTCTTTCCTGACTTTTTCAGCTTCTTCTTTCTTCAAAACACAAAAGTGGACCCCATCATGGGACCTCCTATAGTGTTAACCTCCACATAAGATGTATTGCAACGCCATCATCTTAACCAAACAACATTCTTTCTTTCTGGTACCATCAGGGTAGGTTTTTAATTCTAGAAACTTCATGATGTCATAAAACCAAGGTGCTCCAGCCAAATCTTCCTTCTCTTTGTGTACTAGTTGATATTTGTGTTCGATTTCTAAGGGTCATGTCCATACTCCTTTGGGTATTTCAACCATGGAGGCTAAAGTAGCCAATGCATCCGCCAACTAATTTTGAGCTCTAAGGATGATAGTGTATTCAATCCTATCGAAGGTCTTTGTCAATTCCTCCAAGTATTGTTGGTAAGGCTTTAGGTGTTCTTCCTTCACCTTCCACAACTTTTGCGCTTGGGCTATGACCAACGTCGAATCCCCAAAAGCCTTGGCTTCTTTTACCGCTAACTCTTGAAGAGCTTCGATTTTGGCTCTTTTGCCATGCTATTAGTTGCTTCGAAGTTCAACTTGATGACCAAAGGTACATGAGATCCGTCAGGGGTAATCAAGAGCACTCCTATCCCATTTCCATATTGGTTCACGGCTCCATCAAAATACTTCTTCCATGCCCCTAGTTTGATATCCAAAATGTCCTCATCTAGGAAATCTTCTTTACCACTTTCTCCTTCTACAAGGTTCTTGGCATAAAAGTCTGACATTGCGCTTTGATGGTTTTTCTAGCCACATATTTCAAGTCAAATTTAGCCAAATAAGATTAACCATCTTGACAATCTTCCGCTCAAGGTAGTCTTCTCAAACAAGTACTCCAAGGGGTCCATTTCAGCAACTATCCATACTTGGAATGGGAGGATGATATGTCTCGGTTTCTGTATAGCCCACTTGTTAAGAACATATGTGTAAAACGCATATAGGACATATGTGTTTCACATGTTAAGAACATATGTCATGATTTTATGTAATTGGCTTATCCTTTGACAAAATGCACTTTACTTGTAATTGGGTAGATCTAGGATGTTTTTAATACTTCAAGAAACTATGTTTCAAGATCAAGTGTTGAAGCCTTCAAGTCTGTCCAAGAAAACAAGCTGAAAGTGCAGAATCACTAAAGCTCGACAGCTAGCATGTGTCGAGGTTTAGAGAAGCTGTTCAGCCCGTGTGCTCGACACCTGCTCGATAGCTGCTCAACACCTCCTATCTGTCGAGGTTTAAGAATTTCAGAATTCTAATCTGATTTTCTTGGGATCCATGAATGTGTCTTTGGACTTTCTTTTCTCCTAACCCTAGACATATAAAAGGATTGTTTTAAGGGCCGTCAAACAGTTCACAAGTTGCACAAGCATTGAGCAAACTCTGTTCAAGCAAATTGTGACCGGAGATGAAGTTCTTGCCCTAGTTCATCTCTTTCTCTTGAAGAAGTTGCTGTGTATATGCACCGTAGGGTTTTGTAACCAAGCATCTTCTTGATCTTCATCGTGTGGATGAATTGAAGAATTTTGCAGCCAGCAACCTTCTTAGTTGGTGATTGAAGTCGCGTACTGGGATCCGCACAATTGGTTAGTCACGTACTTGGGAGCCGTGCATCGAAAGGGGAACTGTTACTTCAGAACAAGTCCAATTGGGTATTGGGGTAAGGGTTCAACTGTAGGTTGGTAAGGTACTTGGGATTCCTTTACTTGTAACCGCTTGTTGTGATAATAGTGGAGTTTCGAGAGTGGTGACCTGAAAATCACTCGGTGGGGTTTTTGCCGTGTAGGTTTTCCCCATTAATCAACAAATCACCGTGTCATTTATTTTCCGCTGCATATTTAGTTGTTTGGTGATTTGTTTGTGCTACCACGCGCTTTGCATGATAAATTGATTAATTAATAACTTGGCTAATTAATTAATTAATTTCAATCACAAGGGGTCAATATGTTTTTGGCCTATCAAGTGGTATTAGAGCAAGCACACTCTGATTAGGGTTAATCTTTGTTGCGTTGATCCATTGACCCCTGTTTGTCATGGATAGAGGACAGTCATTAATTATACCTCCTTTATTTGATGGTACTAACTATGCATACTGGAAAGTACGCATGAGAGCTTTCTTGCAGTCTTTAGATGAAAAGGTGTGGCAAGCTATTGAGATTGGCTGGACTAAGCCAAAGGAAGCGCCGGCCGATTGGGATGTAGCCAAGATCAAGGCAGAAAACTTCAACAACAGGGTATTGAATGCTTTATTCAGTGCGGTCACCAATAAGGAGTTCAAGAAGATATCCTCTTCTGAAACTGCTAAGGAAGCATGGACCATCCTCCAAACAACCTATGAGGGTACAAAGGCTGTCAAGGATTCAAAACTTCAGATGCTCACTACAAGCTTTGAAGAGATAAAGATGGAGGAGGATGAGTCATTTGATGAGTTCTATGCCAAGCTAAAGGACATAGTGAACTCAGCCTTCAATCTTAGGGAAACCATTCTTGAACCCAAGATGTAAGGAAGGTGCTCAGATCTCTACCCGAGAGATTCCATGCCAAAATCACGGCGATAGAGGAATCAAAGGATATTGACAAGATTCCTTTGACTGAGCTAGTTGGAAACTTGCAGACCTACGAGCTAGGGTTAACAAGAATAGGCAAGTCGGGTAAAGGCAAGAGCATGACTTTGAAGGCTAAGAGCAGTGACACAAATGAGTCTTCCGACAATGAAGATTCCAAGATGAAGTCCTACATCAACAGGCAGTTCAAGAAGTTTATGAAGAATGCCAATGGAAAGGGCTTTGACAAGGACCGTAAGCAATCTAGTTCCTCTCAGTTCAAGAGTCAAGACAAAGGGAAGAAGGATGCTAGAGATGGCAGTCAGTACACTGTTCTCGCAGGGCCTAAGTGCTTTGGGTGTCAAGGTTTCGGTCACATGAAACATGAGTGTCCTACATATCTCAAGAACATTGGGAAAAGTAAGGCACTTGTTGCTACCTTGAGTGACACCGAGCCTGAGGATGATTTCGACAATGAGGATGACGGAATCTTGAATGCCTTCACTGCCACTGTTAATTCTATTGATGGGATTGTTGAAGATGTGGTTGAAGAAGAAGAATTGGTGGAATCCAAGTTTGAGAAGATGGATGATCAAGATGACATCCATACAGCCTATGAAAAACTGTACAAGCTTTCTGAGAAGCATAAGAACCTGTATAGGCTAACCACCAAGAAGCTCAGTGATGTGGAACTTGACCATGAGGAGCTTTTTACAAAGTTTGATGAGGCTAATCAGACTATTGGAGCATTGAGGTTTGAGAACAATTTCTTGGCTAAGAAGACCAAGAAGCTTGAAGCGGAGCTGTTTCAAGTCAGAGCTCAATTAGAGAGGACTTCAAGTGCAAAGCTTGATGAGATGCTCAACATTCAGAAATCTGCTTCAGATCGAACAAGTTTAGGGTATGATCTCTCTTCCTCAAATATTGTTTCTACTAGTACTACTATTTTTTTCCTCCTGCTAATAATGTTAAAACTGAGAACAATGGGATTAAAACTGAATTAGCTAGTGAGAACTTAGACAAAGGTAAATCTACTTAGGAGCACCCTCTAAGCTTGAGAAGAAAGATGTAAAAAACCCTAGGGCTAAAAAGGATAACTCTTAAAAGCCCAAACAGAAGAAGCAGCATCTTTGTCATCATTGTGGAGTTGCCAGTCATACTTGACCAAAGTGCTATAAGTGGCTAGCCACTCAACAGAGCAATGACATGATAGCATCTAGGAGCCAGAATCAACTTCAATCCTCTCTTGCTCCCCTTGGAGATCTTCTCAAAGCCCTCATATTCCTTTCTAACTTGAACGGTTTTAACTCTTCCCCCTCACCGCCGGTTCAAGGGTTTGCTAGACGGAAAGGTTCTTCCAAGGTGTGGAAAGAAAATGGCTCCAAGTGATTATATCACTTTTCTCTTTCCCTCTTCTTGTTTTTGTGTGTGCATTCTTTTGTGTGTTTTTCTTTCAAAGTTTAGAGTCAATCTAGTTTTTATGCTTTGCTTTGTTTAACATGTTTTTGTTTGATTGTTTTTCAGTTTTACTTTGATTTGTTTTTCATATAAAAATAAAAATAAAAATTGAAAAATTAGAAAATACAAAAATAGTGTGTGTTTTGTGTACATTGGTACTTGTGTACCTTGGATGGCCATTGAAACAAAGTCTTCTAAACTTTGTATCTCTTGTAGCTTAGATGAGCATCTCTATGCACAACTAAGCAAGTGAGCTTTGTGGCTCTTGTTTGTGATGAGTAAGATTAAGTTATCTCTTGTACTTAACACTCGTATCACTCTTTTTTGACGGGAAGGACTAAAAAATCGAAAGGCATAAATAACCATCTCACCACTGTTGCCCGTCAATCATAATATGACACCTGTATGCCTTGGCATAGCAAAAGTACAGTGTCAATGACATTTGTATGCTTCGACATAGCAAAATTGGAATGTCAAATGCTTACCATCATTGGGTATTTTCTTTTCTATCTCTTATATGCCCATGCATGATTTGTTTAAAAGAAAAATATGCAAAGAAAATAAAAAGCAAAAAGATAAAAAATGCTTTAAATATGATTGCAAGTGTGTATTTTAGGAGATGTGGGA
Organism: Quercus tomentella; assembly: GCA_028535165.1. NCBI lineage: Eukaryota > Viridiplantae > Streptophyta > Magnoliopsida > Fagales > Fagaceae > Quercus > Quercus tomentella. The sequence continues at coordinate 46,606,899 of JAPQVY010000068.1, forward strand.
GTTATAGAATGTACCTCAAAGGTGATAGTCTTCATCAAGCAGTTATGATTGTGTGTGAGTTAAAGTGATTGTCTCATATCTCAAATCGTCATAATATGTATACACTTATGCAATCTTGCGATGTTTTTCACACACAACACGCAACATTCTTTGCTACTTTTGATACATGTGTAGGTACAATGTGATTTGGTCATCACAAGGTTTTACATGTGTAAATGTATGCTCATTAAATTGTCTTGACTTGTTTATTGAAAAATAAAATCGGTTAGACTTGTTTAGTGTGTGTGTGTGTGTGTTTTTGAGGATCTATGTGCTTAAAAATCTTATTGAGAGATGATTTTGAGAGGTTAACGTGTTGATTGGATCTTTGGTTAAGTTGCATGTTGGATTGCATTCATGTTTGTGTTTTTCTCTTCTCGAAAAACTTCTTTTAAAACCTAGCTCGACACCTCCTCGATACCTTGTTGTCTGTCGAGCTTCTTCAGCTTTTTCTTATCGCAATCCCGACAGCTTCTCGACACCTGGTGGATCGATCGAGAAAGTTCCTGCCTCCTTGATAGCTTCTCGACACCTGGTGGATCGATCGAGCTTCTATTCTTGAATTTGTTGAGTTGTTCCTTGACAATTCCTCAATACCTGTATCTGTCGACGACCTTTTTCTCGATACCTTCCTTGACAGATGTCTCGACACCTCTCGACACCTTCATCTATCAAGATTTACTAAGGCACTATTTATTCTTCATGTGTGATCCGCAACCCATTTCGTTCGATCTCTCTCTCGATAGCTCTTTCTTTTTCTCTCCCAAACAATCTCATCCCACTCCAATCTTGATTCTTAAGGTTTCTTCAAGCTTTTTCAAGATTTTCTTCAATTGGTAAGCTTCTAAACTCTTTCATATTCATGCATTTCATGTTTTGAAACCTAGATTTTGGGGTTTTTTGAAAAATTTTGGGGTTTTTCAAAATTGATGAGTTATTGTTGAAATTTTAGGATGGGTTTTCACTTAAATGAGTTTAAAATCTCATACATTGCATCACATTAGCATTATAATAGTATTGTCATGCATTTAGATGTGTGCAAACTGTTTATGTGCTGATAGGTTTGGATTGGGCTGAGCCCATGATGCAATTTCATTTGCATGTCATATGTTTATGCATTTCTCATGCATACGTACTCTCTTTTCAATATACTTGTTATATTTGAATTTCTTGGGACTTTTCTGATTGTCTTTCTTTCTTTTCCTCTCTTTATGTTTACGTTAGTCGTGTCTATGGCACCTAAGCGTAAATTTACTCTGGCTCGGAACCCTCTTCGTTCCGGAGCTTCTTCATCTTCTGATCCTGCTCCTCTTTCTCTTTGGTTTCGTGATGATGATGCCCACAGGGCATTCTAGGAAAACTTTTCCAGACGAGGCGTTCATTCGAAATATCAAGTCATTCTGGCGGACTTCGCCAACACTGACCTTCCCACTATCATTCATAGTCGGGAATGGGAATCACTGTGTGACGTCCCTGTCACTTGTCCCTCTCATGCTTATCCAGGAGTTTTACTCCAACATGCACGTGATTGATCGTTCAGTACCTCTTTTCTTCACTCGCGATCGAGGTACGCGCATTCCTGTCACACCGCAGCTTGTTGCGGATGTGCTTCGGGTTCCTAGGATAGAGTTTCCTGACTATCCTAGTTGTGAGCGTCTGTGGACTGTGTCTAAAGATGAGCTCATGGCTGCTTTCTGCGAGCGCCCTTCTAATTGGGGTGATCGTTAGTTTACACCATATAGGCCTTTTACTAAAGGTCCTAGATTCATGAACATGGTGATGACGTTTGTTTTGCATCCACTCTCTCACTACAACTCCATCACAGAGCCTCGTGCTCGGTTTTTGTTGTCTCTTCTTAAGCATCTTACTATAGACTTCCCTTCTCATTTCATTCTGTCTATTATAGATGTTCATCTTGATTCGGCGTCCCATGATAAGCTCATCTTTCCTTCTGCTATCACGAGGATCTTACACCATTTTCTATTCCTTTTCCCTCTTCTAACCATTTCTCTTTCATGTGTGCCATAGACTACGCTACTGTTAAACGTAGCGAGGTGCAGTTTCGATCGAGGCAGTCGGATTCTGCAGCTCCTCCCTCTCGTTCAACTCCATCCCGTTCTGCTCCATCCACATCTGCTCCCTTCTTTTCTACGAGCGATGTGTCACTAGGATACATCATGGCATAGCTTTAGTGCATGGATGCTCGTCTAGATACACTCTCTACAAAGATGTATCAGATGAACGTTCGTGTTGGCCGCATTGCACGATGTCAGGCGACCATGGACGGATTTGCTCCCGAGACTACTCCTTCACCACCTTATTTTGCTTCTAAGGATGATGATGATTTTGATGACAATGATGCTTCTGAGGATGATGATGATGGAGATGCTATCTCTACTAATGAGATGTCTACTTGACACTCTTACCCTTTGTCACTCGTGACAAAAGGGGGGAGTAGTTTTGGATATGAGAGTAGTCTATCTTAGGGGGAGAGTTAGTATAGGACCATTTTGTTAAGGGGGGTGTTGATATTTTTTGACATTTTAAGGGTTGTAGTGATGCTATTATTTATCTTTTCTTTTCTTTTTTTTATAGATACATTGTTCTTGTACATTAGGTCTTGTGACCACTTTTACACATACATTGTACTTATTATCTCTTTATATGTGGATGTATGTTTCTTTCACCTACCCTTACATGTGTTGTTTCTTTTCTCTCTTTATACACATGTTTCTTATACTTGTATGCAATCTATTATTTCTGTTTCACACTAAGATGCCTTGATGAGTTTTGTTTAAAGTGTTTCAGAAATACAGGTTGTCAAAGTCTACTTGCCATAAACTCTCTTCTTACAAAGTTTTTCAAAAGTTTGTGTTAGGATAGATTTTATTGAATTCAACAAGTGAATATGAGTTGAGTGATTTATGACTTCTCTCATATGCTCATTTGTTTGTTGTGGTTTTGTCACGGATTGCCAAAGGGGGAGATTGTTAGGACATATGTGTTTCACATGTTAAGAACATATGTCATGATTTTATGTAATTGGCTTATCCTTTGACAAAACGCACTTTACTTGTAATTGGGTAGATCTAGGATGTTTTTAATACTTCAAGAAACCATGTTTCAAGATCAAGTGTTGAAGCCTTTAAGTCTGTCCAAGAAAACAAGCTGAAAGTGCAGAATCACTAAAGCTCGACAGCTAGCATGTGTCGAGGTTTAGAGAAGCTGTTCAGCCCGTGTTCTCAGCACCTGCTCGACACCTCCTATCTGTCGAGGGTTAAGAATTTCAGAATTCTGATCTGATTTTCTTGGGATCCGTGAATGTGTCTTTGGGCTTTCTTTTCTCCTAACCGTAGACATATAAAATGATTGTTTTAAGGGCCGTCAAATAGTTCACAAGTTGCACAAGTATTGAGCAAACTCTGTTCAAGCAAATTGTGACCAGAGACGAAGTTCTTGCCCTAGTTCATCTCTTTCTCTTGAAGAAGTTGCTGTGTATGTGCACCGTAGGGTTTTGTAACCAAGCATCTTCTTGATCTTCATCGTGTGGATGAATTGAAAAACTTTCCAGCCAACAACCTTCTTAGTTGGTGATTGAAGTCGCGTACTGGGATCCTCGCAATTGGTTAGTCACGTACTTGGGAGCCGTGCATCGAAAGGGGAACTGTCACTACAGAACAAGTCCAATTGGGGATTGGGGTAAGGGTTCAACTGTAGGTTGGTAAGGTACTTGGGATTCCTTTACTTGTAACCGCTTGTTGTGATAATAGTGGAGTTTCGAGAGTGGTGACCTGAAAATCACTTGGTGGGGTTTTTGCCGTGTAGGTTTTCCCCATTAGTCAACAAATCACCATGTCATTTATTTTCCGCTGCATATTTAGTTGTTTGGTGATTTGTTTGTGCTACCACGTGCTTTGCATGATAAATTGATTAATTAATAATTTGGCTAATTAATTAATTAATTTCAATCACAAGGGTCAATCCATTTTTGGCCTATCAAGAGACAAGGAAGTAAAGGTTTCCTAGGTTCTTGAGGTACCAAGATAGGCAGGTGGAGAAGATACTCCTTGGTAAACTCAAAGGCCATTTAACATTCATCATTCCATGTATTGGGTTCATTCTTCCTCAGAAGTTTGAAGATAGGTTCACAAGTGGAGGTAAGTTTGGCGATGAATCGGCTAATGCATTGCAACTAGCCTAGGAATCCCTTTATCTCCTTTTCACTCTTAGGTGGTGGCATGTCTAATATGGCTTTGATCTTGGATGGGTCAACCTTTATCCCTCTATCACTTACTACAAAGTGTAGTAATTTTCCCACAGTTACCTCGAAAGTGCACTTCTGTGGGTTCAACCTCAATCTATACTCTTTGATCCTTGGACTTTACAATCATGTCATCAACATAAACCTTTACCTCATCGTGCATCATTTCATATAATAAGGCTGTGACCATTCTTTGGTAGGTTGCTCCTACATTCTTGAGTCCAAATGGCATTACTGCGTAACAATGGATTGTCCATTTAGCGGTGAAAGTAGTCTTGGTCATGTCCTTAGGAGCCATTTTGATTTGGTTTTATCCTGAGAAACCATCCATGAAGGACATCAGAGCACTACCAACGATGTTATCCACTAAGACATCTATGTGAGGCAAAGGGAAATCGTCCTTAGGACAAGCCTTGTTTAAGTCTCTAAAGTCCACAAACATCCTCTCTTTCCCATCCTTCTTGGGTACATGCACAACATTGGTTATCCATTCAGCTTAGTGTATAGGTTTGATGAACCCTACTTTCAATTGCTTGGCGACTTCCTCTTTGATCTTATCACTGCACTTCCACTTGACACCTATCGTAATGATAAACGGCTCGTCTCGCCGTGACCTTCTCTTGAATTCTCAAAACTTCTGTCGCTTAAGAAGCCATTCAGTTCTCATTTGTCTCAACTTCTACTTGACAAGCACCATGTGAGAATGAGTATCAATGTGATATTGCACTATCTTAGGATCAATGCCAGGCATATCTTCATAAGACCATGCAAATACTTCTTGCAATTTAGTGAGAAGTTCTTTGAGTTCTTTTATTTCTTATTCATTTAAAGTTGAGCCAATTTTAATAAACATGGATTCTCGTCATTGCCCAAATTAAGATTTTCAAAAGTTGGTTCTCTAGGTTCAAATTTCTTTTCCAGTTGTTATTAATTTCATTTTCAAATTCCTTAGAATCATTTAAGTGAAGGATTTCAATATTATGGGACACATCAAAATAAGCCAAATAAGAATTCATCTTATTAAAAATGTTGAAAAGTACATTGGAACTTGCATTACAAGACACCTTTCCCATACTATTATAAAACCCAACCTAAGTCTAATTGCTAAGTTGCCCACCAGTAGGCATGATGAATGTAGAAGGATCACTTGGCTCTTCAATGGTGATGGCGAGCATGTCCCCCTCAACTTTTAGTATAACTCCCATTGCTTTAGTGTCTATATAGTCTATCCAGTCAACCTCTTCTTGATCCTCTTTCATCACCACAGTAGGACCTCGAAAGTCAGCTTAGCCTCAAAGAAGATCTCCCAATAGGGATACACTTTTTCATCCTTATTGACCCAAATTTCAAGAAAGTCACAGAAAAGGAAACCTCCTCCTTCTTTCATAAAGTTCCCATTGAGAGTACCAAGGTTTTTCTTGATTTTGTCGCAGCTTTCAAAGAATCTCAAACCTTCCTTAGTCAGTTGAGTCTTGAAATCAGGGAATTCATCCACCCCTCTTCCTTCCTTTCCAAGACCCATACTAGGCATGCACCCCATTTTCTTCATTATTGCAATCACGTCATTACTACAATACATGAGTAAATTTGTAATGTTCCTCTCATCTTCAATCCATAATCGGCCATGTTCACAAACTCAAAGCCACTCATTTAAAGCTCATTATCCCACTCTTCAAGTCCACAAACAGGAGCTAGGATCTCACCATCACCAAGTACTACAACAATTCCTCCCTTCCGTAGGATCTTCATCTTTTGGTGAAAAGTAGAAGGAATAGCTACAATGGGATGAAGTCATGCCTTTCCCAATTTTGCAAGGAGCTTTAAAGGTTCCCATAACCTTCCTCAATGTGTTATCATGTGCTCTAATAGTCAAAGGAGAAGGGATAATTGTCTCTAGGGATAAGCCAACCTTGAGAGCAGTTCTAAATGGGTGCACATTCAATGCAGATCCATTATCAATAAGCACCATTGGAACTTTAGCACCCATGCACTCAATGGTGATTTGCAAAGGTCTAGTATGAGGGGCTCCTTCGGGAGGAAGTTCTTCATCAAAAAAATGTGAGGAAAGGGTGAAATGGGGCTTCAACTCCTATAAGAGATAGAACCTCTTAAAGTGTAGTCTCTATAGGCACTTATTTCCCATTCAAGGTGTCTAAAAGAACATTGCGGTGCTTGTGATAAGCCATTAGCAAACCCCAAACAGACATATATGCTTGTGTTTTCTTCAATTAGGTTAAGACCCTATTTTCCTTTTTTTTCTTCCTTCCTATTGACTACAACGGGCTTTGATCCTTCTACATTCCTTCCAGGGTGACCCTTCACCAAAATGGTAATGCTTCCCATTCTTAGTGATGTTTACCGCATCGTCATCTAGGACCCTTTTCTTTAACTCAAACATTCCTTTGGGGAGAATCCCCCATATGACCACCGCGTTCTTCAAAATCTGATCCTTTTTGTCCCATATTCCTTAGATTTCTACCATGTTGACTTGTACAAACTCTATCAATTTTAAGCAATCCCAATCAACCTCTTCCACTTGCACACAATTTTGGTATAAGGGAAGAGCTCAATGATAATCGGGCAGAGGATTCTTCCTAACAGGTCTTGGTGATGATGTTTGGGTTTGGGAGAGTCTCGTTGTCTATCAAATCTTGTATCTCATGCTTAAGACGAAAGTAATTGTTGGTCTTATGGCCAGAATTCTGATGAAAGTGACAATATTCATTGAGGTTCCAAGTGGGAGGCACAAGATTAGGCATTGGTCTAGGATCTAAAGTCTTTAGGAATCCTTTGGAAGTTAGGTTCTCATATGCTTGGGCAAGAGTCATTTATAGGTAGGAAAACTCTTGGCAGGCTTTCTTTGTGAAGCCTGGGTAAGCTAAAGGTGGTTGAGGTATGATGGCATGCACATTTACGAGATTGGATGCTTTAGAAGTTGTTGCTCCTCCTCCATATGTCTTCTTGATTGGTAGCTTGTTCTCCCCTTTCTCCAATTGTCCATTGTTGATCGTATCCTCGATCCTAGTTCCACAATCACACAATTCTTGAAAAGAACTAATAGGTGATGACGAAAACCTACTATTGTATACTGGAAGCAAGTTCTTGATGATCATGTTAATTTGGTCTTTCTCATTTGGCCTATTAACCATTTTGGATGCTTGTCATTATTCAGAGAAGGTCTCCCCAACTCCTAGCTTAGTGGTCTCCAAATATTTTAAAGTTACATCAATCATGATATTGAAAATGAATTGGTCCACAAAAAATTCCATTAGCTCATTCCATACCTTAATCTTGCTTGAATCCAAGCTATAGTACCATTTTGATGCACCTCCCGTGAGTGAGAGCGAGAATGCATGCAAGGTTTGCTTCTCATCCAATCTCTTCATTCCAACAGTGATTATGTATCTCCTAACATGTTGCATAGGATCTCCAGTCCCATCAAATTTTTTCGCATCAGAAATCCTGAACTTGGGAGGTAATGTGATAGGAACTTTGAAACTCAATCCACCCATATTGTAGAGATAATCATCCATCCCTTGAGCCTTGCGGAATGCTAGTTGCATCTTTTCCATCTTCTCCTTCATGGCCACGATATCTGCGACGAGTTTCTCGAATTTCTTCTTTCTTTCATAATCAGCCTTATCTTTTTCATACCATTCTTTTTTTTCCTCTTCATCATGTATCTCCACATGCGCGGGTTTCTTTATCTTCCTCTTTTCTAGCTTGGAGAGGTAGCCTCCCATTTTCTTTGAGAGCTTTAGCTTGATCTCTATAGCCTTGTATATCTTTTGTGCAAGTGCTTCATCAATAGGAGCAGCCATTTCTTTCCGAGATATCTCTACTTGAAGTATTTCTCTTCAGGTGTGATATCGACCACAATCAAGTGTCTTTCATTACTTTCTCGAACCCAAGTTGGAGTGTGGACGTGCTTACTTGATCTTGGTGGTGCAATGGTGCCTGAAAAAAAGTCTCATCTTTGTTAAACCCATGTCCCAATTAAAAGATTCTTCTATTTAGATATTCTTAGGAAGTCATTAAATCTATTTTAATGAAGGCCCAATTACGAAATCACTCACTTTCCTCTCATGAACCTTGCCATCTTACACTCATGGGCTTTCATTAGAATATGCTTAAGATTTTCAACCCCTTTGTTTCAAATATGGGCCAACAATGTATTCATCATCTTTGGGCTCTCTTTTCATATTCATTATCAAATCTTTTTTTTTTTTTTTTTTGAAGTAGCCTTCTAGTTAGAATATATTGTGGCCTTCATCTCAAAGCCCATGAATCTCTCATCATTTTAAGCCTTGACATGCAAAACAAGAGGCCCAAGATTAGGAAGATTCATATTGACTTTGTAGGATCTTGAATGCTAGGTTCATAGCATATTTGTTACCTTAAGCCCAAGACTTTCTTTCTCAAGAGGCCTTTGATTTTAGGCTTATCTATCACAAATAGGCTATGATCCTATGGACCTTTCGAGTTAAGACATACCTTTGGATTTTGTGATAAGCCTCTTATATGTGAGAACTCCTTTTCTTTTCTTCCCATTGTCTTAGGGTATGCCATAACTTTTGGGTCATCCTTTCAAATTTTACATCTTTTATTTGTCCTTTAGAATTAGATGAACATAATGTATATGTGTGAACACAACAGAAAATGTCGGAGTTGCCACCTTGTTTTTGCAATGGTCTAGGAACCATATATATAGTGTCCTCTCGAGGAAGGACCATTGATCTAACTACTAGAGATATGGGTTCAGAGTTTAGGTATGTTCTTGGAAAGGTGTTAGGCACCCAAAACCACCCAACCCTAAGGTTGGCCTCCTATCATTGTGTCTTATGTCTTAACCTCATTAAAAACATGTTCAACACTTGTATCTATACTCACACACACACACTAGCATACATCTAAGCATACGACATGGCATCATTATGCCAAAACACATACATATCTATCTATAAAGCAATAAGAAGCCAAACCACACACATATACAAACCCTAGCATTCATCTAGCATGTGGAAACCCTATCATATCATACATCTAAAACAAGGTAGCAACTCAATCATGCCAACAAGGTATCATTGCAATCATAAAATTATATAAAGCATGTAATGGGAATTAAAAGACATAAAACGAATGTTCAAACAATATACATCATCAAATGCATGTTCAAACCAATGCATGACTTACCTTTACTTACCTTTCAGCAACATAGCACCTATGGCATCATGTATGAGCATGTGAATGCATGTACATAGAATCTTAAACAAGAAAACCCTAATCTAATAAGTTAAAAGCAAAAAAGCAAATAAAACATGTGAAACAAGGACTCAAATATAGATGTTTACGTAAAAAGGACTTAAACAGAGGCAAGACGTGTGAAAAAAGCAAACCAAACAAAGCAGAAATCCAAATTAGGGTTTCTTGGCAAATGCCTGCATACGCAGACAAAGGCCTGCTTATGCAGGATTTAACTTGCGTACGCATGCTCATGATATGCGTGCGTGTGTAGGATTGTTTAAGAACCCTAACCCAGAAACAAACTAGTAGAGAAATAGAGTAGAAACGAAAACCCTAATTCTAACAACCAAACATGCTTAGAACATAAAAAGAATTGTAAAACTAACCTAAACGAACATGCGTAAATATAAACTACACAATAAGACAAGCTAAAACAAAGATTAAAGGCAAAAGAGAAAAAGAAAGGGTTTAAGGGATACCTTAAACAAAAAGCTCTTCAAGCTTTATATTTGACCGTTCCCCTCAATCAAATATATCATAATTCAATAAAATAGTGATTAGAAACTTTAAACTCAAAGGATTAAGGCCAAAAAGGTTCCAATCAAATAAAAATGACTTAAGGGTGTTTTGTGAAAAACTTCCTTTTGAATTCACTATTTTTTAGTGAATCTTAGGTTTTCTCTTAGGATTTTCTGTGTGTTTTGAAAATGTACCATGTAAGGCTTTATATAGTGGAAAAAAATGGGGTTTGGAACAGCTTCCAGATGATGTGGGATTCATTTCAAATCTCAGCCATTATTGCAGAAAACTTGCCTTCTTTATGTTTCTGAAACCCTAACTGCATACACAAGAGCGTGCTTGCCTACGCATGCTTTGGCTCATGTACGCAGGCTGCTACCCACGTACGTGAGCCAAGGGCCACTTTGGTCTTTTATTTCCAAAAATAGATTTTGCTCATTTAAAAGGTTATATTTTCCATTTAACACTTCTCAAGTCAATTTGATATCTGAATGGGCTCTAAACTAGCCTTAGGCCTTAGAGTTTAAGCATCATTAGGGAATGGGGGCCTTAGTCATAAGGGGGTACAAAATGCGATTTCTACAATATGGTTGAGCAAATAAGAGATACAAAGGGTACTCTCTTTTGAAAGGATCTAGGATCTCTCTAAGTGTGGGTTAGCTCCTTAAAGTTAAAGGGATAGATCAATAGATCATTCACAACTAGGTGGGTCATGATTCCAACCTTAGGCCTAAATAGACTGTAATGGATTTGTGGCAAACCATTAATTTACTCAAATCTCATTAGGCGATGGCATGGATTGTGAGTTGGTGAGATGAACTTCGAAAGATCCTACTCATCACCAACCATGGCAAAGGGACAAAAGAAGCAAGTGAATAGTGGAATCGCCATTGTGGAACACATTGGATCAAACTCTCTATCCCTAGTGGAATCACCACTGTGGGCGCAAGTGCCCCACGAAGGATGTCATTTTTGGGTTTCCCCAAATGCCATGGGAAGTACTTCTTGGCCTAGGGTGGACCATGGTGGAGGTGGAAATGAAGTCGCCACCTAGATTAGGTCTAAGAACCATAAATATAGCACCTTTCGTGGAAGGACTGATCTTTACTAGAGCACATGTCTGGAGTTTAGGTATGGGGATGGGAAGGTGTTAGGCACCCAACCCCACCTGACTCGTAGGTCGACTTCCACTTATTATGTTCCAAGTTTTAATCTCATTAAAGACATATTTAACATGTTATTCTAACTCACACACATACTAACGTGCATCTAAAGCAATCAACATGGCATAATCATCCCCAAACCTAGCATTCATCTATCATGGCATATAAGCATATATCTCTACGGCAGAAACATCGTGAGGTAGATCAAGATCATCATGTTATAGCATTCAAACCACAAAATCAAGGAATTCAACCAAGCATATAAACCATATCATATCCATCAACCAAATCAGTTGCACGTTCATAGTATTATGCATGACTTACCTCACTGCATCACAGCACCTATGCATGACCATATCCATATGCATGTTCATGGTATTTAAGCAAATTAAAACCCTAATAAGCGTAAAAAGATAAAACAAAGCAAATCAAAACAAAACAAAATAGGGTAAACAGATGTATACAGATATGAAAACTAGGTTAAACAGAGGCTAAATGTGTAGGTAAAACAAAGGAAAAAACAAACAGAAGTTGAATTAGGGTTTCTAGGCAAGAGTATGCATGCGCATACAAAGGGCAGGTGTATGTAGCCCATCTATATGGGTACGTACACTACGATTATGCTTACGCATGGAAGCAACATGTGCACGCATACACACCCTAAAAACCCTAACTCAAAAACACAAAAACAAAGAATTTAACAACCTAACATACTTAGAATAAAAATACAAAGGAAAACTAGACAAACAAACATATTAAAGAAAAAAAAAAGCACATATATAAACACAAGATCAAAAGAAAAAAAGAAAAGCAAAGAGCCAAAATTAGAAACTTTACCTTAACACTAGAACTCTCTAAAGCTTCATTTTGATCATTCCCCTGAATCAATCTATTCACAACCAAATCAAAGATGAGTTAGTATTCTTAGAACTCAAATATCAAGACCAGAGAAGGTCCCAACCAAGCAAAATTTGACTTGAGGATTATAGACACCACATTTTGTACTCCTTATGACTCGAGTCCCCGTTCCCCAATGATATAAGAACTCTAAAGCCCAAGGTTGGTTTAAAGCATAATCAGATGAAAATTGACTTAAGGAAAGTGTTTATGGAAAATATAACTTAATTTTGGAAGCATAAAACTAATTTTGGAAAAGAAAGCCCACGAAAACCCTAGGGCATGCGTACGCATACACGAATATGTGCAAGCATGCTCAAGCTCTGTGTGCACATGCTTCATGCATGCGTACGAATACACGGGCATGTGTGCACATGCTAAGGTTCTAGAAACCAAAAAGGAAAGGTTTTCTGCATTAAAAATTGGTTTGGAATGAATCCCATATCGTTTGGGTGCCGCCCCAAACCCCTATTTTCGATTATTCCCCATACAGCCACTGAACTTTTCAAAATTTCATCCTTTTCATCCCATATTCCTTGGACTTCCATCGCATTAACCTCCATGATTTCTATCAATTTTGAATCTATTCTACTTACACCCAATTCTGATACAGATGAGGAGCTTAATGATAACCAAGCAAGGGGTTCTTGCTAATGTTAGGCTTGGTGATAATGTTTAGATTTGGGAGGGTTCCATTGTCTATTAGGTCTTGTACCTCATGCTTAAGGCAGAAACAATTTTTGGTTTTATGGCCAGAGTTCTAATGGAAGTGGCAATATTCATTGAGGTTCCAAGTAGGAGGCACAAGATTAGGCATAGGTGTCGGATCTTGGGGTTTAATGAATCCTTTGGAGGTTAAGTTCTCATATGCTTGGGCAAGGGTTATTCCTAGGTTGGAGAATTCTTGGCGAGCTAAAATTCAAGGGATGAGGTATGATGGCACTTACATTCACGGGATTGGGTGCTTTAGAAGTGGCCACTCCTCCTTTATATGTCTTCTTGATAGGAGGCTTGCTCACGCCTTTCTCCAATTGCCCATTATTGATGGCATCTTCAATCCTAGTTCCATAATCACACAACTCCCCAAAAAAACTAATAGGCGATGACAAGAGCCTACTATTATATGCCAAAAGCAAATTTTTGATGATCATGTTGATTTGGTCTTTCTCATTTGGCCTACTAACCATCCTAGATGTCTTTCCTTTCCACATTGTCATGTATCCAAAAAATGTCTCCCCCATTCCTTGCTTGGTAGTCTCAAGTCTCTTGGAGTTACATCAATCATGGTATTGAAGATGAATTGATCTACGAATAACTCTACTAGCTCATTCCACATATTGGTCTTATTCGGATCTAAGCTATAGTACCGCCTTGACACACCTCTCATAAGTGTGAGTGGAAATGCATGCAAATTTTTCTTCTCATCCAACCTTTTCATTTCAGTAATGCTTAGATACCTCCTAACATGTTGCTTAGGATCTCCTGTCCCATCAAAATTTTCTGCATCAGAGATGTTGAACTTGGGAGGCAATGCAATGGGAGTCTTGGAGCCCATTCCACCCATGTTGTAGCGATAATCATCCATTCCTTGAACCTTATGGAATGCTAGTTACATCTTTTCCTTCATGGCCATGGTGTCCGCAGTAAGTTTCTCAAATTGCTTGTTCCTTTCATATTCAGCCTTATCCCTTTCATCCCATTCTTCTCCTTCATCTTCATCATGTATCTCTACATGTATAATCTTCTTGAGCTTACTCTCCTCTAGCTTGGAGAGACAACCTCCCATCATTTTGAGAGCATCACCTTGTTCTTCTATTGCTTTGAATATCTTTTATGAAGTCATGTCATTAATTGGAGCAGCCGTTTCTTCTTGAGATACTTCTTCTTGAAATGTCTTCTCTTAATGCGTGACCTCAACCTTAATCAAACGCCTTTCGTTCTTCTCTCGAACCCAAATCAGAGTGGGGACGTGCTTACTTGACTTGGTGGTGCAATGGTGCCTGAAAAGAAGTCTCATTTTATTAAGCCCATGTCCTACTTAAAAGGTTCTTTTTATTAACTTAGATGTTCTTATAAAGTCTTTAAGTCCATTTTAATGAAGTCCCAATCACAAAATCACTCCCTTTCCTCTCATAAACCTTGCCCCTTGTTTCATTGGGCTTTAGTCCATTTACAATAAAGCTCTCGTCTTACTCTCGTGGGCTTTCACTAGAATGTGCTAAAATATTTTCAACCATTCATCTCAAATATGGGCTTACAATGTATCCATCATCTTTGGGCTCTTCCTTTTTTCATTCATTATCATCATCTTTTTTTATTTTTTTATTTTTTATTTTAAATTTTTTAAGCAGCCCTCTAGCTAGAACATACTGTATCCTTCCTTTCAAAGTCCATGAATTTCTCATCATTTTGGGCCTTGGCATACAACAAGGAGGCCCAAGATTAGGAAATTTCATATTGGCTTTGTAGGGTGTTGGATGCTAAGTCCGTAGCATATTTGTTATCTTAGGCCTAAGGCCTTCCTTTTCAATATGCCTTTTCATTTGGGCTTATGATAGCAACTAGGCTATGTTCTTATGAACCTTTCAAGTTAAGATATACCTTTGGACTTTGGGACAAGCCTCTTATATGTGAGAACTTCATTTATTTTATCCCAACATCGCCATAACTTTAGGGTCATCCTCAAAATTTTTTGCATCTTTTATTTGTCCTTTAGAATTAGATGAACACAAGATATATGGTTAAACAAATAAAAGATATAAGTGGTACCCTCTTATTGATAGGATCTAGGATCTATCTAAGTGTGGGTAGGCTCCCTAAAGCTAAAGGGATAAATCAGTAGGTCACTCACAACTAGGTGGGCCATTTCCAAGCTTGGGCCTAAATGGACTATAATGGATTGTGATGATGCACAAGGAAATCAGTAGGCTGAATGCTCCGGGCGTCAATGATCTAGTAGTCGGTCACTTGGAAGGCTTGAAAAGAAAACATACAATCAAAGGTGACTGGGGTGGATTGGCCAAGAACCCTCTGATGCTTAAGTTAGTTTTTCTCTCAAATTCTGGA
This sequence comes from Quercus tomentella, assembly GCA_028535165.1. Taxonomy (NCBI): domain Eukaryota; kingdom Viridiplantae; phylum Streptophyta; class Magnoliopsida; order Fagales; family Fagaceae; genus Quercus; species Quercus tomentella. Next base: position 46,622,088 of record JAPQVY010000068.1, read on the forward strand.
GTTCCAACTTTATGGGAATTATATCTTTCTTACCTTCATCTGGTCCGAATGGGGTCTTTATATAGCGTGCTCTTGGAGCGGTTATTTGACCTGTAACTTCCCCTACATTTGAGGAAGCCAGAGGGTTCAAAGATAACATCCACAACTACTATGGGAGTTAATATATTTCATTTTCTATAATTGCTATTGGCAGTTAAGTATTTTGTAGGAAGATATAGTGATCAACCGGGGCCTTACTCATGCCTTGGAGTAATGACACGTGGTTCAATTTATTAGTTTATGTAAATAAACTTTATCTGGAATTCTTCTAAGTGTGAAGGGTCGTCCTGGCACAATCCTTATGGACGATCATAAGCCTATGGATAACAGTACCCTTAAACATAGCTACCTTTATCTTCCTGGCATGGACGACACTTATGGACGAGTCTGGAGTTCAATTCCTAGTTTACCATCAGTTGCCCCCTTATCCATAGGTTGTCCAAGGTGTTATATAGCCTAACGCTACTTCTTGGGACGTGTGGTCTTATATTAGGGCTGAGGTATGCCACGTGTCATGATCTTACTGTGACTAGTCATGTCGATTTATTTCTTCAAGGAATTTGCCACGTGTCATCTCTTGGTTGGTCACGTCGTTTCAGATGCCAAATTCCACTACCTATAAATAGTAGAATCCCTCTCTTACCCCTCACATTTCTGAGATTTTCTTCTTTGAAATTTGTTGTCTTAGTGCCTCGTCTAGAAGTGTTTCCTCGTCCTTCGTTCTCCTCCATCTAGAGCTAGGTATTCTCCTCATCCTCATTCTTAGGTTTTCCTTCAAATTTTAACATGTCTGAAGTTGTCATCTCCTCGTCTAGTAATAGTGTAGATAAAGCCATAGACGAATACCATGACAACACCACTTATAGTGGCTCTAGCAGTAATAGTAGTGGTAACACCACAGATGAGGAATACACTTCTGGTGTTCCTGCAGTTCCTCTTGACGTTCTTCAGGAACATCTTAGGATGGGGGCAGCTTCTGGGGCTAGCACCTCGACGAGTATTCCTTCGTCTCTTCCTGCAGACGAAGTAGAAACCGTATACAGTTATGTTGTAGGTATTTCTTCCAAAATAGACGAGAGGAGGCTTACTGCACTTAGGAGTTGGTACCAAATCCCAGACGACCTCAACCCTAGGTTAGCCGTCCGTGGAGAGTGGTGCTGCCAACCCCGTTTTAGGATAGGCATCTATGAAGCTTACCTTCTAGGGGGGCTTAGGCTACCTTTAAATGCCTTTGCTAGAGAGTTACTTTCTAGGTTGGGTTTAGGAGTGTGTCATCTTAGCCCTAACGCATGGAGACTAATTGTCTCTATGCAAGTTTTGTGGAGGGAAGTATTCGTAGGGGATCGTCCTCTCACTGTGGACGAGTTCCTCTATTGTTACAAACCATCTGAGATCAATCAATCCCTAGGCTTTTATAAATTTACAACTAGGGGTAATGACTATAGATTAATTAAGTCATTGGTTACATCTGACAGAAACTGGAAGATGGAGTTTTTCTTCGTCTCCAATTTCTAGTCTGGGCACCCTGTTGAGGTTGGCAGGGATACATTTGCCCCATACACTAGAGAGTTAGGCAACCTTCATCCTGAAGGTATGTTATGTTTTGCTTTTTTGTTTGTTTTAAGTGTTTTTGTCTTTTGCTTATCTAACCTTATTTTCTTTTCTTTTTTATTTTTTTATTTCTATGTAGCTGTTGGATGACCTTCTTTAAGTAAATTTCATCGTGACCGCATCCACAGGTCTCGTCTACACACTGATAGGAGTTTCCACTCGTTGGTAACCCTTCAGCATCTAGCCATGTGGGGACTTGGTCTTGAGCCGTCCATTGAAGCCCTTGCCCACGAGCTTACTATTCGCAGACGTGAGTCTCTTTTTCTTTTCTTCTTTATTTTTTATTTATTTTTTTTTTTTTTATACTTTAAAAATTTCCTAAGTACTTATTTGACTTACGTTTTTTGACCAACACTTTATGTTTTTCTCTTAGGGATGGCAACTATGAAAGAGAATAAAGGGAAGGAGGTTGTGGTCAGGGCAACCAGGCCTGAGACTCAATCCCAGCCTCGTCCTTTTACTGGAGATAAGAGAAAAACTTTGCCCAAGACACTGGACTTGGGAAACCTTCCTCCCTCCCAGTCGTCCATCCAAATTGTTGATGTTGACTCATCCATCCCTGTTGATGTCACTCTTGCCAAGACCACTGCTCCCACCTCGTCCCAACCTCCCCAGAGGGTTCCTATGAACCTTCTAGAGAATGAAGACTTGGCTTGGGTAAGGTTTGAAAAGGTTGTAACTGGCGAGGACGTGGCTTCGTGCTATGACATGTCCTTGAAAGAGTTTGAGCACTCAAGTGTTCATGATCTTTTCAAGGTAATGTCTTTTACCTCATCCTATTTTTGTAGCATGTATATATATATTTTGCTAACTCTTTAATCACTTGTGCAGGCCATGTCCAAGTTCATAGCTATGTCCAGGCAGGCCACGGAGATGGACAAGATGAGGATCCTGCTTGAGAAGAGGATCCAAGAAGTCAAGGACAACTGCAAGGGTTGGGTTGAGGTGGCAGCCAAAGCTAAAGACGATGCCAAGGAGCTGCAAAATCTGATTAAAGAGCTGAAGGCTGATGTGGTTGAGAAGGATACTTGTCTTGACCACCTTCAAAAGAAAAATGACGAGTTGAATACCTTTCTTCCCTTCCTACCAAAGCAAAAGAAGACGCAATAGCAGAGTTCAAAGCATCCAAACAGTTCACTGATTTGCTGGACACCAATTATGCAGCGGGTTTTGAGGATTTTCGAATGGACGCTATAGAAAACTTCCCTGAAGTTGACTTTAGCTCCATTAAACTTAACCTTTCTGCTGCTACAAGCTCTCTCATTCAGACCAGCTCTGAGGATGTCAATATTGAAGACGATGCCACTACTCAACCTGCCCAAGACATTGAAAATGATCCCCCACAGTGAACTTTAGTTTTAGTTTCCCTGTCTTTGTATTTTTTATGAGTTCCATTGTTTAGGACCGTTTAAAATTATGTTAAGTACATTTCACTTGTCTACATCACTTGGGACGAGCTTTCAAACAATTGCCTTTCAGGTTTTTTTATTTTATAAGGGTTTTTGGACGGTGGCCATCTACCCCTTTTAAACTTTATGAATGAATGTTTTATTTTCATTACTCTTTCATTTTACTATTAAACATGTTGCATGGACGACCGTTTTTTATCATCTAATTTATAGAGTATGGCTAGTCTATGACGAGGATTCCTTCATGTTTAATATCCTTTACCAATCTTCGAATTATGTATAACTCATCTTGTGAATGGTACTGGTTTTTCCAGCTTTACTCGTCCTCAGGCTTGGTAGCTAGTTCTATTTCTTGTCCATAAGTTTACTTTTAAGGCACAACTTTTCACTCGTCCCAAGATTAGACAGTTTTAGCTGGCGTCTCGTCTTATGGACTTTAAATATTTTCGTGCACACATTTCCCCGTCCATGGGCTGGACTAACACGTTTAAAGCTCTACTTCGTCCATTGTTTGGGCGAATATGCCTTGAGCTTGTTTCTCTTTGCTTTATCCTTATTTTGAGGAAAGTTTATAGACGTTACATCTCTGCGTCTAGAGATTTTTATACATCTTTAGGCCTTAGCCTTTCTTGTGGGTGAAATTATGGAGATAAGATTTATATATCACATGCATTTGAAAATCCAAACCACATTCATAATATAAACCTCGTCCATAGGTATGGCACATGCTTAGAAGCTAGTGCCCTTTAGGGAATTATAAATACAAACATCTAAGTTCATGACTTCATCCATAGTTAGTTTAAAACTAATACATCCTTAAGGAGTTAAAACATAACATATAATGTTAACAATACATGTAACAGAAAGCAACATAAACTTTGGCTCGTCCAGAGTGACAACATCTTAGGTGATCTCGTCCAAGATAATGCTCGTCTAAGCTAATATTTTACTAATAATACCTTCTTAGGTGCTCAACATTCCAAGGGTGCTCCAATTTTTTCCCGTCTAAGGCTTCCAAGTAATACGACCCTTTTCAAGATGAGGTCCCTTATGTTGAAGCGCCTGGGTTTCACCATTACATCATATTGTCTGGCCATAAGGTTCTTGTACCTTGCTATCCTTTGCTCCATGTCCATCCTTACCTCGTTTATCAGATCAAGGTTAAGGTGGAGTTGCTCTTCATTATCCTCTTTTTCATACTTCATCACCCTGTGATTGGTCATATGCACTTCTACAAGTATCACTGCTTCACTTCCATAAGCTAGCTTGAATGGAGTTTCCCCTATGGGGGTCCATACCATCGTCCTGTAGGCCTATAGAACACCTGGTAACTCGTCAAGCCATACTCCCTTTGCCCCTTCAAGCCAAGTCTTGATGATTTTCAACAAGGATCGGTTTGCTACTTCTGCTTGACCATTTGCTTGAGGGTGGGCAGGTGAGGAATAATGATTTTGAATTCCGAAGTGTTCGTAGAAATCCCTGAAAAGTGTATTATCAAATTGTCGTTCATTAGTCTAATATCAATACCCTAGGCACCCCAAACCTGCATACAATTTTTTTCCAGACGAAGTTCTTGACATTCTATTATGTGATCTTCGCCAGGGGTTCCTACTTCTACCCACTTAGTGAAGTAGTCAATTCCAACCACGAAAAATTTCATCTGTCTGGTTCCATGTGAAAAGGGATCCAAAATATCCAATCCCCATTGTGCAAAGGGCTATGGGGCCATCATCGGGGTGAGATACTCCGCTGGTTGTCTGGAGATATTGCTAAAGCGTTGACATTGGTCACATACTTTGATATAAGCCTTTGCGTTTGCTTGAATAGTTGGCCAGTAATAACCTGCATGGACGACCTTATGAACCAATGCTCTTTCTCTTGAGTGGTTACCGCACGCTCCTTCATGAACCTCTCTCAATACATAGTTCGACTCATCCGGGGCTAAGAACCTTAAATAAGGCTGAGAGAAACCTCATTTGTACAACATCTCGTCTATGAGAGCATACTTGGCAGCTCTGATCCTCAACTTCCTGGCCTCGTCCTTGTCCTCTAGAAGCCTTCCGTCCTTGAGGTAGACGACTATTGAAGTCATCCAATTTTTTTCTCCTCCAATTTGCTGTACCTCTGGTAGGTCTATGCTTGACATGTATTAGACTTTATGAAACTCATCCATAGCCTCCCCTACTGAGGCTGCTTTCGCCAAAGCATCTGCTTCCATGTTTTCCGCCCTCGGGAGTTGAACAAAACTGGCTTCTTTGAATTTCTTGACAAGTTGCCTTACCTTGTTTAAATACTTCTTCATACGAATTTCTTTGGCTTCACACATTCCATTCACTTGATTAATGATCAATTGTGAATCCTCTTGGATGATAACTGACTCCACCCCTAGGGACTTAGCCAATTCTAATCCTTTGAAGAGAGCTTCATATTCAGCTTTGTTGTTGGTGGTTTGGTATTGTAGACGGGCTGCATATTTCAACTTGTCCCCTTCTGGGGATTTGAGAATAATTCCAATTCCTCCTGCATATAACGTGGACGGCATCCACCTTAACGAACCACTTTCGTACCTCGTCCACCTCGTCTAGCTCACTTCGATTGGGACTAAACTCTACAATGAAATCTGCCAATACTTATGCCTTAATCGCATTTCTTGGTTGGTATCTGATATCAAACTCGTTGAGTTCTATAGCCCATTGGATTAGTTGTCTTGCGGCCTCCAATTTGTTCATTGCCTTCTTTAATGGATGATCCGTTAAGACATTGATATATGAGCTTGAAAATAATGCCTTAACTTCCTAGAAGCTGTAACCAAAGTGAAGGCTAGTTTTTCCATCATTGGGTATCGCCCTTCCACCCCTCTTAGCACTCGACTTGTGTAGTAGACCGGCTTCTACACCCTTCCTTCTTTTCTAACCAAAGTTGAGCTTATTGCATATGGGGACACTGCCAGATACAAATACAACTCTTCAGCAAGCACGGACGAACTCAGCAAGGGAGCCATAGTGAGGTAAGTCTTCAGGTTATGGAAAGCTTTCTGACACTCGTTCGTCCATTCAAACGCCTTTTTAAGAACCATGAAAAATGGTAAACATTTGTTAGTAGCTTTAGGGACAAACCTGCTAAGGGCAGCAACTCGTCCGATAAGAGATTGGACTTCTTTGATACTTCACGGAGGCTTCATATCCAGTATTGCTTGAATCTTATCAGGATTTGCCTCAATTCCCCTATGCGAAACTATGAATCCGAGGAATTTTCCTAATGAAACTCCGAAAGCACACTTGCTGGGATTTCATTTAAGTGCTTCCCCTTGTCCAGACTCTTCACCGGCATATCATCTACATAGACTTCTACATTCCGTCCAATCTGTGGACAAAACATATGGTTAACCAACCTTTGGTATGTTGCCCTTGCATTCTTCAAACCAAAGGGCATCACCTTGTAACAAAACAAGCCTTGAGTGGTGATAAAGGATGTATTCTCTTAGTCTGCTTCGTCCATCCTTATTTGATTGTATTTGGAGAAAGCATCCATGAAACTTAGTAATCTATGACCTGCAGTCGAGTCCACCAACTGATCAATATGTGGCAATGGATAGCTATCCTTAAGGCTGGCTTTGTTTAGATCGGTGAAGTCCACACACATCCTCCATTTGCCATGGCCAACCAGTCTGGATAATAAACCTCTCGAATGAACTTTGCTGCAGTCAACTTCTGAACCACTTCTTTAATGGCATTGTCTCTCTCAGGGGCAAACACTACTTTCTTCTGTCGTATAGGCTTAGAGGAAGGATATACATTTAGATGGTGGGTAATGACACTAGGGTCTATACCCAGCATATCCTCATGACTCCATGCAAACACATCAATGCTCTTCTTTAAGAACTGTACAAGATCTTGCTTCGTCTTCTTTTCCATATCCACTTCAACCCATGTATACCTCTCAAGGTTATTCTCGTCCAAAGGGATGTCTTCGAATGCTTCAGTGGGCTCTGCCACAACTCTCATTTCCTCAATGTTCATCGCCTGAACCTATTCATCCATGGCCAACATAGCCAAATAGCATTCTCTTGCTGCTAGCTGATCTCCCTGCACTTGTCCTACCCCATACTCTGTAGGGAACTTGACTGACAGGTGGTAAGTAGACGTGACTACCTTCCAACTATTTAAAGTTGGCCTTTCGATTATAGCATTATAAGAGGATGAACAATCTACCACAAGGAAATTCACATCCTTGGTTATCTGTTGTGGGTATGCCCCCACCACCACAGGTAGCGTAATGGTGCCTACAGGCTGCACTTTCATTCCTCCGAACCCTACCAAGGGCGAATTCACTAGACGAAGCTGATCTCATCCAAGCCTCATTTACTGAAAAGTAGGATAATACAAGATGTTTGCTGAACTTCCATTGTCCACCAACACCCTTCTGGTCGTATAGTCAGTAATAAGCAAAGTGATGACGATGGCGTCGTCATGGGGGTGGTGAACCTTTTCAGCATCCTCGTTCATGAGCATGATGGCTTGTTTGTCCATTTCCCTCGTCCTTGGTGATCGTCTAGAGAGTTGGACGTTCTGCACTACCTTCAGGTATGTTTTTCTAGACTTAGAAGATTGCCCTATTGAGGTTCCTCCTATGATGACTCTTATTTCTCCAAGTAGAGGTATTGATGTTTCTTCTACCTTTGCCTTCAACTTCTCATCTTTATGATCTCGTCCAAGGAAATTTCTCAACTTCTCTTGTCTAATGAGATTTTCTATCTGCTACTTCAAATCAAAACACTCGTCCGTGTCATGCCCATGGTCTCTGTGGGAGTGACAATACTTGTTCCTATTGCGCTTATTAGGATCTTCCTTCATTTTTTCCGGCCATTTCAAGGAAGGATCATCCTTGATTTGCATAAGAACCTGTTCGAGCGGCATGTTCAAGGGCGTATACTGCTAACTCTGTATCGACGAGCTTGCCTACTTGTTATCTCGGTCTTTCTTCTCTCCCGTCTGTCCCTTCTTTAGACGAGGACCTTGCTCAGAATGACACGGGAGATTAGTTTCGATTCTCTCAACTCTCTTCCTCTTCTTGGCTATAATCACATCTTCTGCATTCATAAAATTTTGGGCCGAATGGATGAGTTCAGCCATGGTTTGAGGCTCTTTCTCGTAAAGCTTGTGGATGAACAAGTCAGAGTTAACTCCATTATGAAAGGCCGCCAATAATAACTTGTCGTCCATCTCATCCACTGTCAAGGTTTCCCTGTTGAAATGAGTAATGAAGGACCGCAAACTTTCATTCTCTCCTTGCTCTATGGTTAGCAGGCTAGACAAGGAACGTTTGTGCCTTTGTCCTTCGATGAAATTATAGACAAACAACTTACTCAACTCTTCAAAAGAACTCACTGTATTCGGAGGTATCTTACTGAACCACACTCGCGTTGGCCCTTTAAGGGTGGTAGGGAGGGCTCTACACATAATCTCATCTGGAACCCCTTGAAGGTGCATTGTAGTCTTGAAAGTAGCAATATGATCAAAAGGGTCACACGTTCCATCATACGAATCCAAGGAAGGCATCTTGAACTTTGGAGGTGAGGGGTGACCATTGATGGAAGTCGTGAAAGGGGAGTTTGTTCGATGAACTAAATCCTCTACGAGATTCGCCCTTCTCATGTTCTCCCTCATCTCGTCCATGACCTTCCTCATCTGATCCATCTCTTTCTCCAAGTGTGGCACCCTTCGTGAAGTGGTGCCTTTTGACTGGGTCTCGGGCTCAGGATTTCCTCCTCCATCTTCTTGACTTTGGGCTTGTCCTTCAACATATCCTTCGTGACATTACCTCCTTAGATTAATCTCCCTAGTCAATTCTTGGTTTTGGCGAGTTAACTCTGCCATGGTGGCTGCCATGGACTGTATGTGTTGGATGGAAGATGGTTGCGTGACAGGCGTTGACTGGTGATCTCGGTGGGAAAATATATATAATATTGTTTAAAATGCTCAAAAGTGTGTTCAAACTAAGCTACCAAATACCCCTAAAAAACTACTTAAATAAAAATAATAGAACACCCTGCAAAACAGATACTTTGACTCTAGAGTCTAGACTCGAGACTAGCTTAGGTAGACATAAAATCATCATGCAATTTTCTTCGTAGTGATATGAGGACAAAAGCCACGGGGGATGAAGAGCCCAACAATGGTTTTTCTTTTTCTTTTTTTGGATAAGGCCTCTGCCTTCAACGTATAAATCAAAAGTTTAAAAGTTGCATATCCAACTAAGTTCGAATCCGTTAACATTTTCAATTCCAATTGTTAAAAAGTAGTTTCTCAAAAAAAAAAAAAAAAAAATTGTTAAAAGGTGTGTACTATTCTTATGTCAAAATAATTAATTAAAAATTAAATAAAATAACCCAACAACAACAAAGTATTTACTCACATTAAAAAAAAAAAAAAAAAAAAAAAGAAAAGAAAAGAAGAAGAAGTATGTACTAGTCAAGTGTGAAAAAGAAAGTTCCAATTAATATTTAATTTCACCAAAAATCACACCCCCTCCCTTTTCCCAATTCCTTCCCATCGCCACCAAAAATTGGCCTCCCACCACCACTGTTATATATAGAAAGAATTCTAGTAGACCCGGCTTCAAGAGAAAAATATTTCATTATTTCCCCTTTCTCACAATGAAATAAAATAAGATATATCTCGGTTTTTTATAGTGATAGAAGTAGTTTACAACCAAAAATAAATAAATAAAATAAAAATCAAAGTACACAAACCTGCTTATATATGCTTGTTGAAGCATGACCTTTACGAGTCACTACGCATTTTTATACTCATTTGCAAAAACCCAGTCAAATCTACACAAATAGCGATTTATTAAGGGAAAAACCAAAAGACATTTGAGGAAAGGAGAAAAAATTAAAAGAAAATAAGTGTTTGTTTGGTTGGAGATGGAAACGTGAGAAGATATAAAATATTTTAGTTTCTCTAATGATATATGTTTGTTTGGGGGCGAGAAACTAGATAGATGGAAAATGTTTTTATTTGGTTAAGAAGAAAAAAATGAGAAGATGAAAAATATGGTTTGTATAAATTCACTGTCATGTCCATATTAAATATATATATATAAAAAAATCAAAACTGATGGGATCGACGAACCCTTTTGCTCAGACGAACTAATCAGACATCTTCGTCTACATCTCCATGTCATTGACGAATGGAGAAAAGCCATTCAATGTAGTAGATAATACCTCGGACAATTATAAGACAGGCTGTATAGACCGTTGGAGGCCCATCAAAGCCCACATTACTGAGCATGGAAGCGTTACCAAGAGAGGCATTAAAGCCACAATAAAAGCCAGAACGGCTAGATACTGCGGAACCATATATAAACACTCCACAAAACCAATACAAGGTACACACAATGAAAATATACGCCATAGCTCTGATCTCTGATACTTTCTTGAAACTCCCATACGCTAACTTTATCATCAGAGATTTTTTGGCAGGCACTACTGTAACGTCCCAGTCCCAGTCAATCAGACCAAAAAACGAAAAAAAAAGAAAAGGAAGTCAGATTTTTATTGTGACACACGTGCCCCACCTAACCCAACAATCCCCCACCACTCACTTTCACTCATTCCCTTATCCCTTTGACCGGCTACTCACATCTCTTTTCTTTCTTTCTTTTTCTTTCTTTTCTCTTCACTTAAACATGACACACACTCATTTCCCACACTCTCCCACCGGACATCACTCCAAACCACCATCTCACCATCATTTTTCGGCAATGTCACGGGAAAATCCTTAAGAACCCATAAGCACCTTCACATCCTTTTTTGAGGTAAAAAAGTTTCTAATCTTTTTAGTGGGTTTTACACTTTTGCTTGAGGTTATATTTTTATCTAAGCTTTAATAATGATACCCATGTGATTTATAAGAATTGGAATTGATATTTATGTGTTTTTATGTATGGGTTTTGTATTGGTGGAATTATTTGATGAGTGGGTATATAATTTGTGCTAATGATGACTACATAGGGTTTATGTTTGGTGGAAAATTTAGGGGTTTTGAGTTATAACATGTGATGATTGGTAAATCTAATTTTTTCCATTGCCATTGGGTTTATTTGGAGTTAGTTGAAGTTCTAAATTTCTTGTCTTAGAGGATATTTTGATTTTGCTTTCATGGGTCTCTTAATGATGTAGTGTAAATTTTATGGAAGCTAGTCATGATGTTGGAGATGATATTGAATGGGTTAAATTTATAAATTGGAGTCTATGCCTTGTGAATTAATTTGTTGAGAAACTTTGGTAAAGGAATATATTATTGATGAGGTTAAATGCTAGGCTTGCCTAATTAAGTGCATATTTGGAAATTCCTAAATTGTAGCTAGATACAATTTTAAGCATTAAGCTTTGTGCTTATTGTGTTAGGTTTGCTTGATATTATTGAGGTTCTAGCTAATCTCCTTTGGAGCTTGGAGAATTAGGCTTTTGCAGTTGCGAGGTAAGTATCTTTTTAATGGGATTTTTGGAAAATAACCATGTTTTTATAAATGTTGTTTTTAGGTCAAACACATTTTGGAAAATTATATATGGATATATGTTTTTTTAAAAGTATTGTGTTGTGACCCTATTATATATTATCATATATGAAAAGTGCATCATATTTGGTATTGCATTTAGGGAAATGCATGAATTGTTGATATGAAAAAAATGAGCATCTTTTATTTAATTTTTAATAAGAAAATCATTGATTTTATGGTATATTGAAAAATTTAAAGATGCTTATCTTGTCTTGTATTATTTAGGAAATTGATAGAAAATTTCTTGACAAGAATGAAGTTGAAAACCTTACAAACTTTGTAGAAGTTAGATTATTTAAGGTTTTTCTGAAACTACCTGGATATGAACTATGTGTTTCAAAATAATGTAACTTGTGAGTTTATGTGGTTTTAACACCATGCCATGTGTGATTTCTCGGTGATCACCCGATTTGGTTTACGTAGTCTTTGTGACAACGAAATCAAATCTAGGTCAGTGCCTTTTCACTTTGGATTACGCATTCTTTCCTGCTGCCCATGGGAGGAAGAGGTTCCTTGATTGTGTGTGGGTGAGGCTGATGCCTATGGGGTCAAGAGACCACATGCAAGAGAGATCCTATTTGACGCACTCTCTTTGCTGCCCATGGGGGGAGAGAAAAACCTTGAGGGTATGGGTAAGGCTACTGTCCATAAGGCCAAGAGTCTGCATACCATAGATGACAATATCATGCCAGTTGTGAATGGGTGGATCCCCTGACCGGTTTATGTGATAGTGTGGTATATTTGTAATAATTTACCTTATGTTAGATATTATAGCTTTGGAAATTATATTGTTAGTGCTCACAGATTATAGTATATAATTTCAAGGTATTTACTTTGAGAAACTTTGTATTTCATTATTTCATCATTCTTGTCATATTATTATTATTGAAGATGAAATTTGCATTTCCCCCACCCCCATTAATTATGCTACTTACTGGACTTTAGCTCATCCCAATCTCTCATAGTCTTACAGATTAATTAGCTATATCATGGGAATGGAGCTTGCCTTATCGGTAGTGATTGGAGTTTTATGCTAAATTGGGAGACTTACATTACTAATGGTTAGTGATTCGATCTAGTTGTTTTTAAGGGAGCTTGCAGTAGTTAATTTTATTAGAAGTTAGGCTCTTAAGGCTTGTTAGCCCAAGAGTTTTGTTGGGATTGCATATTTTAGAGAACTTTGGGACTTTCCATTTAAATCATCAGAGTTTTGTAATATATTCATATATTATTAGGAGGCACATGATTTTTAGTTATTGTTCGTAAATGTGTCATAGAACTCTGACTTGTAATGTGGAGATTTTAGTATGGTTATATATTCTTATCCTGTGAAAAAGAAGGGAAAAGAAAGATCTCCTATAGTTCAATTTGCCAAAAAGGAAAAATCTACAAGTACCATTGGATGTATTTCTCATGCCTTGAACCCTTTTGGGTTCGGGGTGTGACAACCACACCGGTGACCATCTAAAGACGGTTTTGTGCGACATTTTCAGGTATAAGAACGAAGTTGCTGGCTCATCTGGACGAGTCCACTTGACTGAAGATTTCTGCTTCATCAAAAAAAAAAAAAAAATGAACACTAAAAAAAATTTAATAAATCCGAATGAAAAGGACCAATGTTCTCTTTAATTTTGGAACAAACACTTGTGTCCTTCTATCAAAAAAAAAAAAAACACTTGTGTCCTACTAATTTTTCTTTTTAAAATTCACCCACCCAAACGGACCACAAAGGAGACGGTTCAAAAGAAAAATCAAGGATTTTGATAATTGTTCTCTATGCAATCCATACAATGGGTCTTGATTAAGTCATGACGTTTAATAGCATCTTTTTCTTCTTCAAACTACTTTAAGCAGGCTTCTAAAATTGTGAGGACGTGGCTTTTCATCAATGAGCAGGTATGGATAGACAAGATGAGGAAGAATATATTGTTTTTACCAAAAAATAAAGAATATATTGGATGTAGTCAGACGGATCCATCTAATATATTTTATCGTTAATTGATCTTGGCTCTCTAGATGTGACAACACTTTCTGACTGATTGTCCCATGGCTGCTTTCAAAGTCATAAGGAAATAGATTATATTAATTAGTTAGGGCATGTTGGTCGTGTGTTTAAACAACTGTTTTTAATTTTTTTGGAAATATGTATGAGTGAAAAAAAATATATAAAAATACATGTAATATTGTTTAAAAATTAAAAACATATATTAACTTGCGTACCACACAGGACCTTAGTGTTTGAGTTTCTTCTCAACTCAAATACATTTCTACTTCAACCTTAATTTCTTTTTCTTTTTCTTTTTCTTTTTTCTTTTTTCTTTTTTTTGCTGAAACTTTTAACCATTATTTCTTGGAACATATGAAAACTTCGCTGAACATAAACAATAGAACACTATATGAAGTTTCTTGAACTATATAGACATGCTTTGATGATTTTTTATTTACACAATTTATTCTTTAAAATATTTTCTCATTTTCAGATGTTTATCTGCGGAAAAAAAAAAAAAAAATGATTCACTTTAATAGAGTGGTTGGCTAAAAGTTTCACTTGGTCAATATAATAGGATTTCAGAGAGTAATTATTGAGTACTCTATAGTATCATAAATACGTATTCTTCCCTCTCACATAATTGTAGGTCCTACTAATTAAATTTATGGTGGGACTTACAATTCATGTAAAATGAAGAGAATACACATTTATGGTACTCCCGAAATATTCAATAATTTTCTGATTTCATAGCATATTTATATTATTTCAATTAAAATAAAAGGAAATAAAATAACTGTAACCCAGTCTTCTTGGCTTGTTGCTCATGCTTGATCTACTTTCCAAATTCAGCATTATATATTTTCTTTTTTCTTTTTTTTTTGCTAAATCATTATATATTTTCTTATTAAGAATATGAACCACCATATTATAAGTCAATTATAAACTTGACAAATATGTAACGTATGTGTGTATATATATATGTATAGTTTTATCCTGAAATGAAGAGGAAAGCAAAGGCATATACATATTGATATATATAGATTGATGCATAAACCAATTAAATTATAATGGAAGGGAATTCTGAATCCATAATAATACTAATCATAGGGCTACAAAATCATTATCCTATTAAGTACTAAGAGTATGGACGTCATTTAATTTTTGATGCAAACAAAACTAGCTACTGTTACGAAGTCTAAAGAATTGGATACAGATTCATGATTAGCATCTGAGCAAAAACAAGTCACAGCAGGCGGCGATATTGACCTTTCTTTTATAGTCAATGATTATGTCAGAAAGTGGGGGTGACAATGTATTGTGGTATATATTCCAAATTAAAGTGATGGTGCGCCCTCTAAATATACAACAACAAAAAAACAGAAGAAGAAATGTAACCGTTTATAAGCATCTCATCATCACAAAGTAGAAAGATGGATTTTTGTGGCGAACCTTGTGCATCGTGAGTCGACTCTGATGAATGAAACCAAAGTGGTGAGAGAATTAATTGAAAGAAACGACTAATGAAGTTGGTTGTTGAACAATGACCTGGACTCCAACTTTTTTATAGTTGAATAATGCAATAATTAATGGATATCATCCTCTTATTATTAATTCTTTATTTTTATTATTATTATGTATTCGTATAAATGCTTTTATCTCGCAGTCGCAGTTTAATATTGTCATCAGAAGCTTCACAGACAGTGATCATAGTTCATTTACAAGATTATTATTATTATTAGATAACCGGCTGTAAATTAAAGAATTTTGTATATAACTATAAGATGGAGATGGGAATTGAATGACTTTTCTGGTTTACAAATTTCACTGAGGTGAAAGAATTGTCATAATCTGTCTGTTACTTTTTAGATTAAGTTGGATTTCTTGCAAAAAGAAATTAAAGAAGAATATTTGGTGGAGTTTGAGTCAAAAATAATAGTGGAGACTTGTTGGGAATTGCTATTTGGATTTTTTTAGCTTCTTTATCGGATTTTCCTTAATTAGTGTGAAAAGAAATTACTTTCTTTGTCAACTAAAAAATAGATATTGAAGCCTTGTTACAATACTGTTATTAGTGTGGATTGGGATTTGGATTGCTATTGAAATGTTTTGGAAAACTTTTGTAAAGAGATTTTATAATTTGTAAATGTTTTTTTAAATGAGTAAGGGTCTGTTTGGTACATGTATTTAAACACATGTTTTTAGTTTTTGAACAATATTATACGTATTTTCACACTTTTTCACTTACACGTATTTTCAAAAAATACAAACAACGTTATTAGAACAACGTTACCAAATAGGCCTTAAACATTTTGTAATCATTGTTTGATTGATTTAGTGAATTAATAATTATCTAGTGCCCGTAGATATAGATTATTATCAAATCACATAAATTCAATTCTTTTACGTACGGTGATTGTGTCTTTTCATTTTTCTTACTGTTTGTTTGTGTTATCTTTCACAAACTGGTAATAATGTTCACAACAGTAGTAGTGTAGGAGTGTTGTCGGAGGGTTTTCATGTAGCAAAATAATTAGTAACAAAACACCCGCTATTACTACAAATCCGATATATGATATCAGTGCTACTGGTTTGGCAACATTAATTAGCACCAACCATATACTATATATTTTATCTGGATTGAGGCGTTAAGACCCCAGCAAAGGGCTCGCCACATCTACCTCCACTATGATGTATTTGCAAATGGATGTTCACCCACCTTTAATTTTATTTTTGGTAAATTCAGTCTTTTTTTTTTTTGGTCCACTAAGCGGGTTTGCAAATAAGTGGTAAGCTCATTCGGATTCACCTGATCATCATTCAACTTATATTAATTCCAATAAAATATATGAATTGTGTGACGCTGGTGCTCCAATCAATCGTGGAGAGACCAATGTGCACCATCACGTTAGCGTTAAATTGCGCATCATTAATCTTTTTACGTGTACCATTTTTCACCAAATGACCTAATTTTGGAAGAATTAAAAGACTCCAAATTCTGTCTCTTCTTTCTGATTTTTCAACTTCGATAGATAACAAATGATCACATCAATACCTGATCATATATCACAAGTTGAGATAAAGCGCACTAAAGAATAGGGTACAGGTTTAATTAGTAGCATCTCCGAAAGTTTAAATAAAAATAAACTTTGTGTCAAATCTGCAGCTACAATCCACGAGTTATTGAAGTGCCATACAGAACAAATAGAGGAATCTCAATCGCAAAAATATTTACAAAATCTCTTGACTCTTGCAAATTTTAGATTTCAATAATTAATTAAGGATCAAAACCCTTGTATAGAATGGATAACAGATTAGACTTGTCCTCTGTCATGGACCTCGACACCTAGTTTGTGTAGTGTTTATCCATTGAGAGGTATAGCATAAGACCACTTGCTCGATAGCTAGCTAACAACCCATAAAAATTAACCAGCATGAATATTTCTATACCATTGAAACAAGTGGCTATATATTATGATCATATCACAAATATTTATTTTCAACATTTGAAATGTATTATGAAAACTTGATTTCTTAATTTGGCACCGGTTTTGGAAAAGCACCTACAATTTCGTATCAAAATCCTGCTTTATAAAAAGCCTGGGAATTATACCATGAAAACTTTTAAGCCAGTGAAATTGCTCTCGCTGTTGGTTATCTGAAACTTCTGTCACATGACGTCTTATTTTAAGAGATTTAGAATGGAGCAACCTTCTTCTCAAATATATATATATATATATATATATGGCTGTTGGTTATCTGAAACTTCTGTCACATGACGTCTTATTTTAAGAGATTTAGAATGGAGCAACCTTCTTCTCAAAAAAAAAAAAAATATATATATATATATATATATATATAGGCCAAACCACATCACAGTTTTTTTTTTTTTTTTTTTTTTTTTTTTTTTAAAACATCACAGTTTTGAGTTGGGTTAAAGTTACACCTGGGTGTAACTTTAAAGAATATTACACATCTCAATATTTTTTAATTGAATGCGAATATTGACAAATCCACCATTAGATTACATTATCTTCATATATTCTCCATGCTTGCAAAATTTCAAGGTGATCAAAAATTAATAGCCATGTCATCGATCAAATGTTAAAATTCAAGTTTTTGTAGTTTAAAATAATGTATAAAAGATGAATTTATGGATCAAATGGTAAATAATATCCGATTGATATGAAAATTGGCATGCATGTTAAGAACATATAGAACATGTAATTCAACGGTTGGATTTTGAAAATATTAATTTAATAATAAGTTTTTGGGTGGTGTAACATTACTTAGAGTTACACTAGGTGTAACTTAAACCCAACCCCACAGTTTTATTTATTTATTTATTTTTTTCATACACTAAAACCATTTAATAACAACATTTATCAAGTCCAGTGCCACTTCTTTTTTTTTCTTTTTTCTTTTTTAATGTTAAAACCATAAAAATAATGATGTGTTTATTTGCTTCTCAGTTTCTACCTTGGATCCTTTTAACTCTTTTTGTCTGCCCATCTAAATTGTCTCTTAATCTTTTAATCTTTTCTTCTCTTCTTATTAAGTTCAACAATGTTGTATTTGGTTATTTAGTTTCATTTCGATTTATAGACTTCTGTTTCTGATTGTGCTCTTCACTTTCCTTGAATTCGATCTCAAATATGTGGTCACCGTAAGTAAATTCGCAAAGTAGACATGTCTCTCTCTCTCTCTCTCTCTCTCTCTCTCTCTCTCTCTCTCTCTCTCTCTCTCTCTCTCTCTCTCTCTCTCTCTCTCTCTCTTTAACTCATATTTTGTTGTTTGTCTCAAGTTGTACTCATATTTTGTCTCAATTTACGTTGGGACCCTTATTGTGTTGGCATATTTCATACCAATTTGGATATATTTTCAATTTTTAAATATGAATTTCATTGGTGATGTTAGAAATTGGGTTGGTTTTGACCCAACCCATAAACCACGGCCCATGGATTGTCCACATGGGTTATCTGATAAGTAAATTTAAATTTAAACTAACTGATATTGGTATGAGTTATCAATATTAGTAGTGGAGTAATTTAAACTTAACAGATGAGATCTTTTAGGGATCACATATATCTGATAGTAAGTAAATCTCTACTAGTATTTAAAATAATAATAATAATAATAATAATAATAATAATATACACAAAATATTTTTGTTAACAGATGGCACGCATAAGATTCTAAAACTAAAGTGGTGTAGTTGAAATTTGAAATTCAAAAGTTATTACTTTTACAACACAGTAACTTCATGTGAGTTTTCAGTGGCACACAAAATAATAGCCACAAAAACTTAAAAAGCCCAAAATAAAAAGAAATGAAAGGGAAGGGAAGGCAGATAGTTAAATCTCAAAGTTGAAGAAGAAGAAGAAGAAGAAGGAGATGAACAAAACAAGCAAGGCAGATGATCGGCGACGTGGGAGTGACTCGGTAATGTAGTGACAACGGCAAAGATCGTGAGTTATTTGCCATTAACTTATTTTTCTTTTTCTTTTTTTTTCTTTTTTTTTTTCAATCTTTTGTACCAGCCGATTTTTATTTTCCGGCCGATATGTCCGGTATTTCCCGATATATCCAGTATAGTCCGGTATTTTGAGCGATACGAAACAAAGGTGTTTCAGTACTGGTTGACCGGCCGGTATGATAAATTTCGGTCGTACCAGCCGGTACGATACGAAATTGACTCCCTTGCTATGAAGAGACTTTCTCCCCAATAGTGAGATTTGTCTCTATTCTCCTTATTCTAGCTATTGTTGCTCATTTGGATTTGGAACTCTTCCAGATGGATGTAAAGACTGAATTTCTCAATGGAGAACTAGACGAGGAGATCTATATGGATCAACCTATTGGCTTTGAGGTCAAAGAACAAGGGCGCAAAGTGTGCCGCCTTAAGCGTTCCATTTATGGCCTAAAGTAAGCGTCTAGACAATGGTATTTCAAATTTCATAAGGCTATTATTTCGATTGGTTTTGAAATGATGGAAGAAGATCATTGTGTGTATGTCAAACGATCAGGAAAGAGTTTACTTATCCTATCTTTGTATGTGGACGACATTTTGTTGGCTGGAAATGATATGGAGACGATTGTCACTACCAAAAGGTGGTTGTCCTCTATTTTTGAAATGAAGGACATGGGGAGGCTAATTATGTGCTTGGAGTTAAGATTTTCAGGGATCACTCAAAGAAGCTTCTTTGTTTGTCTCAAGAAACTTACATAAAGATGATCTTAGAGCGATTCCGTATGCATAATTCCAAACCCATAGACACTTCAATTAAGAAGGGACATACATTAAGCCTTGAAGATTGCCCTAAATCAGAAAAGGAAAAGAGAAAAATGGCAAGAGTTCCCTATGCAAGTGCAGTCGGAAGTCTGATGTATGCTATGTTGTGTACTCGACCAGACATTTGTTTTGCAGTTGGTATGATTAGTCGTTATCAAAGTAATCCAAGACTTGTTCATTGGCAAGCAATTAAGAGGATTTTTCGATACCTTCGTGGGACATCAAATCTCATTCTTTGCTATCAGGGTGGAGATTTGAGATTGAGAGGTTATTTTGATGCTGACTAGGCTAGTGATAGAGATGAGCGCAAGTCCACTACAGGTTATGCATTTCTACTTAGTGGTGCAGCTATCTCTTGGTGTAGTAAGAAACAGTCTTGCATTGCTTTATCCACAATGGAGTCTGAGTATGTTGCTTGTTCAACAGCAGCACAAGAAGCTGTTTGGTTAAAGAGATTTTTCCAAAGCCTAAGGGTGATATCTCTTGCAGATGAAGCTGTAAAGATGTATTGTGATAGTATGGTAGCCTTGGCTCATGCTAAAGATCCTAAGTATCATAGCAAAAGCAAACACATACAGACTCGTTATAACTACATTCGTCTTGCTATTACACAAGGAGAGGTGATCCTTCAACATATCTCCACTAGCAAGATGGTGGCTGATCCACTTCCTAAAGCCATTGCTAGAGATGCCTTTCAGGCTCATGTTAGGAGTTTGGGACTTTGTAGGATTTGATATGTTTTTGGATACCTTATGGACATTTATGTTTATTCATACTTTATGCAATAATGATGTTATTCATTTTGATTCATCTTATGTTATAATTGATATTGCATACTAAGCACACATTATTTAAGAATATGTCACCAGGCTTAGATCAGTCTACTCACATAGACGATCACTGAAAGTTCAAAAACGTGTATAAACACCTTTGAACGTTTAGACCCCCAAATTACAACTTATCCAATTCAAACAATATGTCAAACAACTAGTGTGCGAAAACTTAACATATGCTATAATATGGAATAGGTGAAAACTATCTAAGCCAAAACAAAATATAATCCACAGCAGATAATAAAAAGGCAAAGATAGAGAGGAAGGAAGATGCAAACACAAGGACAACACGCGATGTGTTATCGAAGAGGAAACCGAAGCCCTAGGCGTAAAACCTCTCCGCCGCCCTCCAAGAGGTAAACAATCCACTAGAAAATACAGTTGGGATACATGGACAGCAATAGACCCTCCAAGCCTAATCTACCCAGTGCACCTAAGCCCTCCAAGCTTCTTGCTCCAACGAGGTTGCGCCGAACCTATTTCTTTTCTAGCTTCCCGGATTCCGCTACTAGACCGTAGCATCAACCAATAAAGATTGGTTCCTTCCTAACTGCTTCCCAGAAATCCAAACAGCTGTCTCACAGTGATGATGATGGTGAGAACCAGGTTTGGTATAATGGCCTCTCAAGGATTTGGCAATGGAGAGGAAGAGAGATGAGGAATTTGAAGAGACTCTAATGTATAGATTGTGGGTGAATCAATCTTGTTTTTCTTTAGGGTTTCTCTCTCAAAATTCTCTCTAGAAGCTCTCTCACAATCGTGGGTAAAAGGGGTATTTATACTGGAGTGGGAGAGGAATGTGAAACGTCAGGTTTTACAAAACAGGGGTGGCTCGCGGCTTGACCTCGCGGCTTGACTAAGTCGCGAGATAACCGTATGGCCAGTTGTCCTGTTTTGTCCTGTAGTGCTCCAGCTTGCATGACTGTTCACCTTCCAGCATGCTTGGCACGTGTGCTGCGTCTGGCGGCTTGCAGCCGCGAGTCACCCGCGAGTCCCAGCCGCGAGTCTCTGTTTTCTTGCACACTCTTGAGCAATCTTCACTCTATCTCACTCACTACCCTTACATCAAACCCACCTAAATACAGGGTTACTAAATGCTGAATTACAAGCAAATTTGGTACGGAATAAAGCCAATTAGATGGTTGAATAAATTCAACCTTACAATCTCCCCCTTTGGCTATTCCGTGACAAAACCCTAAAACAGACTCTAGACTTAACATGTGAGTTGGGAACAGTTGAATAAAACTCACTCACACCTAACTCTAGAAGCTGTGAAGCACTTGAATCATATGAACATAATACTCCTGAAACACAACAATACACCATGATCATTGTAGGCAGAAAATCATAACATGCATATGAAACAGGCAATATGTGATCAAGCAAAGATGGAGTTAAGAAACAAACCATGACTTGATCAACCAAGTGAACACCACAAGGTAGTGAACACAGTGCTCATTCACACTTGGAATGAACACAAGGACATACAAGTTAACAAGCACAAGGCAAGACACTTGTATGTTCAACACTCAACCAATGCATAGTACACAAGGTATATGCATCTAGGAACAATCCTACAAGGGCACAAGAGTGACAGTACATAAATCAAAATGCAAGACATTTAGATTAAAGTACTGATTTCAACATAGCATAAAGGCTGCAATTAAGCAAGGTACATACCATAAAGCCTACAAAGTTATGCATAAAACAAAAACCCTAAAAGCTTACAAAAGCACATGGGTACAGCAAAAAATAACAGTTTACAAAACACAATATATCAACTTAAAGTGAAAACTTAAACTGAAGAAGAATGTAAAGACACTCCCCCTTAGGTAATATCCTCCCCCTCTAATCATGCCTATCACTCCCCCTTTTTGTCATGGAATAGACTATTCATCTTCTTCCAGCTTTCTCTGAATTTGATCCAATTGAGTTTGAAGAGAAGTAAACTTCATATCCCATCGAGTGCTTTGATGGTGTAGAGACGCTGTGAGTCTAGACAGCTTTGTATTCAACTCGTGGACAGAGGATACAATGCGATCAAGTTTCTCATCTAGGGAGAGAGTGCTGAAATGAGAGCCACTGTGAGATGCAGAAGTTTCTGGTTTGGCTCTCTTCCGACTATGTCCAATGCTTGCATTGAATGTACGCATGTTGATTGGACTTGGTTTTGAGATAGGAGATTCATCTGCCGTTGGATAAATTCCCTTGAGCTTCAAGATCCGTGAAATGAGACTGCAGAAAGGAATGCATATCCGAGACTCAGTTCGAAGAACCGTTTTGCGCAGAACATGAAAGATATGAGCACAGATGTCTATTTCCACATCAGAGATTAGATCATGAAGAAACAAAGCACGTCCGAGGTTCATGTACCCAGTGCTTGATAAAGGATACAAATTGTGAAACATCACAATTGTAAGCACTCTCAGTTTTGGAGAAAGAGAGGAAACACTGATGGATTTCCCATTGGGTGAGAACTCCAAGTCTTGACCAAGACTTTCTTTGAGAAGCTCCTCATCAGGACATAGATCATCATAAACCGGTGAATTTCGGATAATTGGTCTGTTGATGTGAAGTATTTCTGCCAGATATGCAGGAGAGACAGAAAAGCTCTTTTTCTGAACCCAGCACTTAAGTTCATCTCCTTCCACAATTGCGTTGGCATAAAATTCTTTTACCAAATTCTTTTACCCTAACACTTGAGTAGCAAGCAAGATGAGACATGGTGATCACTTTGTTTTTCTATAAATCAAGTAAGTGGTCATCTTGACACTTAGGAAGGCATGTAAGATAATATAATGAATGTCGCCTTAGCTAGGCTAAGATAAGACTTATGGGAGTTGCACTTGAAGTGTATCCACAACTTCATGAAGCCTGAATAAAGCCAAATGTCAGATCTTAGATAGGAGCTTGATGTGTAACAGTACTGAGAAACTCAGGTTGGTTGCCTTTGTGGCAATTGGACTAAGATTTGTATGGTGTTTGAGTGTGATAAGCCTAGTTGAGTGGGAGCTCCACCGTAGCATACAAATTATACTGTATATGCTATAGCCGACCAATTAAGGGAGTGATTGGATAGATCCCTACTCCGTCACTATGTGGGCCCTAGTCAACCATTATATGGTCCATTCTGTGCCCTTTTTTGACTTAGAACTATGTCATGAAATGAATGTTTGATGTCACTACTTTAGCATGTCATCTCAGGGCCATGATATATATGGCCTCACAGAGCATGTCTAGGAAAACGGTCAAGTATGAATGAATTGACATGAGTGTCTGGGGAAGATTATTTAGAACACACCATTTATTTTATGGCTCATAGCCTGGGCGATTATGAGGAATTTTTTTTTCAACATAATCATGAGCATATTATATGGGATAGGATCAAGTGTTGCTTTGAGTTTTGAACTCATGAGGGATTAAAGAAACTTGATCGGGTGTGATCAAATAATCTGGGGCATAGACGTGATACTATAAGTGATGTACTATGTTAGTTTAGATGGTGACTTAATATAGTACTCCTACCCTAC
Organism: Quercus tomentella; assembly: GCA_028535165.1. NCBI lineage: Eukaryota > Viridiplantae > Streptophyta > Magnoliopsida > Fagales > Fagaceae > Quercus > Quercus tomentella. The sequence continues at coordinate 46,646,351 of JAPQVY010000068.1, forward strand.
ACCTTCTCGTCAGGTCGCACACTCCATTTTTCTATATAAAGAGAGGATTGGACAAGGGATTGAGAGGAGCTAATTCTAACTATAGTACCCAATGTGGACAAGCAAGAGATGTTAGAAACTGGGCTGGTTTTGACCCAACCCATAAACCATGGCCCATAGATCGTCCACATAGGTTATCTGATAAGTAAGTTTAAATTTAGACTAACTGATATTGGTATGAGTTATCAATATCAGTAGTGGAGTAATTTAAACTTAACAGATGAGATCTTTTAGGGATCACATATATATGATAGTAAGTAAATCTCTACTAGTATTTAAAATACTCCTACATCAGTTAGATTTATAAGAGATACAGTGAGTGAACATACGTATAGTTTTTGAGTGCTCTCTCAAAATAAGCCATCTTTTTGGGACACCATCTACTGTTCCCTAGAATTTGGAGCATGGATATTTGGAGATACTCTAGTAGCCTCTCCTACAACTTGGAGGTATTCCACAAAAGAGATCGTGAGGAGTTCATAAAGCAAGCAAAGAACAAGATCCGGCAATTTGGTGATCTATTCCACCAAAGGTATGTGTCTATATGACCTCTAGTAAAGTATATAACTATTCAACAGGTGGGTTCCAGTTTGCTCAACTAGTAAAGTCTCTGATGATTGAATAATAGATCTGGGGTTCAATCCCTGCCTATACTAAAAACTTATTGGTGTCTTAGTCTAATGACAAAGAGCTATCATTAGGAGTGGATGCTATAGATTGAAACTCTCTTTCAATATATATATATATATATATGAATTTCATTGTATTCATGTATTGATGTGCGATGTAAGTCACAATTTTCAAATTAATTTTTTTTTATTCTTGGTAATTCAATGTAATTTTCAAATTTTTTTGGATTAGAGTTATTATTTCCTTAATTTTAGGTGTATTTAATGTTGTTTGGTAAAATTGGGTTTTGGATGTTTTCCTAATCATCCTAGAATTTTGTCTTTTTAGTATTTATATGCTATATAGCCTCCAGAGACAAACAAACTATTATTCAAATTAATAAAATTCAAGGTTTTTCTTTATTATTTTTTGGAGGATTCAAAACTTATCACATTGTGGATTCAAAGAACCCCTCGTGAATCTGAGGTTTGCTACCAAAAGCTAATAGTTTAGTTTTTGTTCCATCAAAAAGAATATTGTGTGTACTTATCTTCTTTTGTTCCATCAAAGAGAGTATCATGTGTACTTTCTTCTAGATTCTGCGACATCAATATGGGTTCAATTTGTTATGAGTTGATGAGGTCAAGTGTAGAAATTTGATTAGATTATTGTGTTGAGGGAATTGTGTGGTGAAATTAGAAGTCTTTAAATTAGTTGACAACAAATTCACCTCTCACTGGCTCGTACGAAAATGTGAGAACTTGAGAGGATTCAATTATGAATATCACAGTTGTCCCAACCCTTAAGCTTAATATATCTCTCATTTCCCACAAAATTTTACACCCAATTCCCAAATTGAAGAGCCTGAGAGAAGCCTAAAACTCTAGAGCAAAAACCCATTTATTCCCTTTACCTTCTCCCTATCAAATTGTCAATTACTATGAGAGGAGATTAAAACTATCACACACAAAGGAACCTTTAATTAGTTAGAATTATTGGAGTTATTTGGTGCCTAGGAATCATTGAAGAATAATCCCAAATCTTCATGATGCCTTGAAGTGATCAAGGACACTTGATCTTACAATTGGTGGCTCAATTTACAAATCCAGAGACTAACAAGAAGAAAAGATTGAGGAATCAATTGCTAGCAAGAGATGGAGGCTCAAGTACATAATCATTACTTAGCTTGGATATTGCAACTATTCTTATTTATTATATTGTTTGGTGCTATAAGTCCCGAGAATATTTTTTTTCACCTAGTTCTTAGGCTTTTCTTTCCATAAGCACTTTAGTGTTCTTGTAGGTGCTTGATTTTTGTTTAGGATTTTTATTTGGCTTATCTATCCACGCATATGTCAATTGGTTAATTTCATTAACATTTGGACTTAATTTCAATAACTAGCTTAAAATTAAATTAAATTGTAAACCAGGGTCTAAGTTGTGTCTCTCATTTTCAACCAAAAAATATTTCAATAGATTAATGTAAATTAAATTTGGTTGGTCACTTAGTCTCATCTATAATAATAACAAACTAAAGGATGAATAAATCTCATAGAATAGATTTGTGCTTTAAATTTATACTACGGAAAAGATAAAAATATTTAAATTAAATTAAATAATATGGAAATTATAAACTAAATAATATATTTTATATAATATATCATTTAAATAATGTTTAAAAATCTAGGTTCTCTAAATGCTTTTTCTCCTCTGTACTTCTTAGTGTTATGCATACAATTGAAACTTTCACACAAAGTTTGGTTACAAAACAATAAAAAGAGGCAAAAATGCACTTTTGGTCCCTACATTTAGGTCAATTCCCATTTTGGTCTCTAAATTGATTTCGCTACTAATGTAGTCCCTAAAAAAAGAAAACCATTTTTAAAATGGTCCCTGCCATTAACCAACCAACGGAATAATCCTATGTGTCTGACGAAACTACACGTGTCAAGTCCACTCATTAAAATAATAATATAATAATCCTACGTGTCAAGCCCACTCAGCCAAAACTCTCATGCCACTCTCGTGAGTGACACCTCAGTTGTCCATCTCAGCTTCTCGCCTTCTAGCGCTCCCACGTGACCCTTCTTTCCAACTACCTCAGTCACCACATACGAAAATCCCCAAATTTCAGAGAAAATCTCAAAATTGAAAGAGAAAACCCTAAAATCCCCACATTGTCTTCCTCATCCCTCATCCCTAAAATCTCCAAATCAAACCCATTTTGAGTTAAAACCCAAATTGTAGTGAAGTAGGATACCAATTCACACAAAAAATCACATTGAAAATCGAAGAAAACGAGGGAGAACATCCTGGGTTGAAGCTTCAATCCAAATCTACAGCAATTTCAAGATTGTAGTAGTGGGTTGAAGCTCGAAAAGGTAACTCTGTCCACTTTCTCTCTTTCTCTGTGTATGTATCTCTATCACTCTCTCTCTCTCTCTCTCTAACTTTTGCACACACCATATATGTCTCTTTCTAACTTTTTTCACACAATGTCAATATGCCTAGGGACCACTATTTAAATGGTTGTTTATGCCTTTATTTAGATAGTGTTGCATGTTAGGTGGGTGTTGTTTGTTTAGTGGGTGATTTGTGTTTGGCCTTTAAGGGAGCAAGGTGGTCCATGTGTTCCCTATAAGCATTAAGATGATTGCTTTGTGTTTGAGGAATAGTGTTGTTTGTTTAGGTTTGTTATAGTGTCAATGCATGTTTAACTGTTTGGTTTGGTTTTTTGAGTAGTGGATTAAATAATGTTGACTATATATCTCATGCATGCAGAATTGACGAGTTCTTTGCTTTGCATGTGCACCATGGTGGGTATTTTGATGAAAATCCTCAGAAGTATGTGGGGGGTGAGGTGGGGTTAGTTGATGAATGTGATCTTGACAAGTGGTCTAAGGTAGAAATTGAGACCATCTGTAAAGATTTTGGGTATACACATGTGAGTAGGCTGTGGTATAGAAGGCCTAGGGATAATGAGGAGGCTGGGGTGTTCCAACTGATTAAGGACGATCATGATGCAGTGTTAATGACTGAGTTGGTGAGGGGTCATGGACACATTCACGTGTATGTAGAGCATCCTAAAAGCTCGAAAATGTGTTAAAAACATAAGCTGTTTAGACCCCCAAATTAAAGTTACGGTTCGATAGATTTTACACTAACTTAATACTAAGTACGAAATAGTGTAAATGCAAGGGGATAAACAAACAAGCTATTCTAATCCATAATCAAGACAACACAGCAGTAAAATGGAATGTAAAATGGAATGTAAACAAACACAAGATAACACGCCGATGTGTTATCGAAGAAAAAATCGAAGAACTCGACGAAAAACCTCTCCGCCGCCCTCCAAGTGGTAATCGATCTAGACAATCAATTGGGATACATGGGTTAGCAAGAGACCCTCCAAGCCTAATCTACCCGATGTACCTAAAGCCCTCCAAGCTCCTACTCCAACAAGGCTTCTCGGAACCGTGTCTTGTCTAGCTCTCTGAATCCCGCAACAAGCTCCATGTTACATCTGCCATCCTTGGCTTCTTCCAATGCTTCCTAGTAGCACCAAAATATCACTTGACACTCTGAAAGGGTGTGGTAAGTGTTTGGGCTATCAACCTCTCAATGATATAGAAATGGAGAGGTAGGAGTTGAGGAAAATCCACAAGAAATTGTGTAAAGGATTGTGGGTATAACAATCTCTAACTCTCAAGGTTTGTGGCCAAAGTTTTTCTCTTTGAAGCACTCCTCAACTTTTGTGGGTAATGTGGGTATATATAGTGTGGGTACAGAAAGTGTGTATCAGATAGTACAGTCTGGCAAAACAGAATGTTTCGCGGGTATCTCGCGGGAAGGCCTTACCCGCAAGATACTCGCGAAACACAGCTGTCTCCATCTATACTGACTCTTCGCATTCCAGTCATGTGCAGGGCACATGCATCACTTCACGGGATGCTAGGTCGCGAGCTACCCGCGAAAACCTCTTTAGTCTTCAATAGCTTGAGTCTTCACACACTCTCTCTCTATCACACAACCCTTACAATTAAATCCCACAATAAAAACAGGGTACAAAAGATTGAATAAAGTTACAATCAAATTTGGCACGGAATTAAAGCCAACAAAACACATAGTTGTAAATTACAACTTTACAATCTCCCCATTTGGCTATTCCGTGACAAAGCCCCTAAAACAGACTCTAGACTTAAACGTGAGTTTGGGAACAGTGGCAAAACTCACTCACACCTAATCTAGAAGCTGTGAAGCACTTGCACGTATATACCTGTAACCTGAAACACTTGCACACAAACAAAACTTTCATTAAGCTTATGACAAGTTGAATACATGGTACGTATATGAGCAAGTAGAATGCGATCAAGTTTGTAAACACAATAAAACATGTAAGCATATCTTGATCAAACAATATCAGTTATTAAAGAATGACTACAATGAACATTTAGCAAGTGAATGAGCATCCGGACACACAATGCAATTAAAAGCAATCTCACGAATCAATTGCATGTCCAACACTCAACCAATGCAAAATACATGAAGTATTTGCATCTAGGATACAAAATCCTACTAAAGGCACAAGAGTGAGGTACTCAAGACATAATAGCAATATCTTAAAAGTACAAAAAAAATGCTATAAAGCAATAAGGTAAACAAAAACACTAAATATGAACTGAAACTAAATGCAGAGTACTAACGCTTTAAATGAAAGCAGTAAACACAGTAAACCAAACAGTAGTTACTATCTTCTCCTCCCCCTATCACTGCAATCCCCCTATCACTACACTCCCCCTAACAACGACACCATCTCCCCCTTTTTGTCATGGAATAGCTAGTCTTCATGTTCCTCTAGCTTCCTCTGAATTTGGTCCAGTTAAGTTTGAAGAGATGTGAACTTGGTGTCGAAATGAATGTGTTGGGAGTGCATGATGGTAGCTAGTCTGGATATTTTGGTAGTAATCTCTTGGAGAGTAGCCATGATGTTGTTTAGCTATTCATCATAAACATGGGATGTAGAGCTTGAGCTTCCCTGAGTAGCATGACTTTCTTGCTTGGTATTCTTCTTAGTGTGACTCATGCTTGCATGGAGAGTGCGGATATTAATTGGACTTGGCCTTGGATATGGGTGCTCATCTTCCGAAGGATGCACACCTTTGAGCTTCAAAATCCTTGAGATAAGGCGACAGAAAGGAATACAATTCCTTGAAGCAGTATGGTCAACCTTTTTTGCCACAATGTGGAAAATATGAGAGCATACATCAATCTCCACGTCAGTGATCAGATCATGCAAGAATAGAGCTCGACCAAGATTCATGTAACTGGTGCTGGACAGAGGGTAGAGGTTGCTAAACATGATCATCATGAGCAGCCTTAATTCAGGAGAAAGAGATCCCACACTTATTGACTTCCCATTCGAGGAGAATTCCAAATTAACTCTGAAAGCTCCCCGAAGAACCCTCCTCATCCGAATTCAGTTCATCATATACTGGTGGGATAGGTAATATTGGCCTGTTGATGTGTAGAATTTCGACCAAGTAGACAGGTGTAACTGAGAACCACTTTCCTCTCACCCAGCACTTGATTTCTCTCCTTCAACAATGGCATTTGCATAGAATTCTTTCACTAAGTTTTCGTATGCATCCTCAAGATTTGAGAGAAGAAAATTCCAATCTTTGGTGGCAAACCATATTGGAATATTCGTGTCTAGGAGAGAGGGTTGATCAACGGCCCTTTCAGCCAGCAATGGAGCATCTCGAAAGTAGCTCATGTAGGTCTGGAATGCAGCATAAGATCTGAACAAGTCAAGGTCATACACTCCTGTTGAAAAACGAGTCCTCTTTGACCTCGGTGAAGGGTCATCAACATCAATCACCGGCTCTTTCCCTTTACTGAAGCCTCCTTTCACAGCTGAGCTTTTAAACGGAGACATCTGCTGATGCGAACCTCAATCGAAACACTTTAAGACCCAACAAAAATATTGGAATACTTGCCCAAGAAGCTAAAATTCAGATTTTTTATAGAAACCCTGACCCAACGTTTATAATCGAAACGCGAACCAAAGGTATAACACCTTGACCCAATGATTATAATTGAATCACGAACCAAAGGTATAAAGTTTGAATGCCACAAATAAGAATCCCTGATAAGTTCACAGTTCTTGAAGAACCAAAAGAAGAGCAAAGCCTCACCTTTTCTGATTTTTATTCAATAAATCTCCTCTATTACAATGAGTGCATGCTATTTATAAGACGTGACTGAAAATAGAAAATCTAAAAACGTACTAAATAATAAAATCCTAAATAAAAGTTGATTTAGTTTGAAATTAGCAAATCCAAAATAGGAAAATAGCTAAAAACCGTTCTAAATAATAAAAGCCTAAAATTAAGGTAGATCTGGTCCAAAATTAGAAGCTCCAGAATGGGAAAAATATCTATTAACTGATATGGAGCTGGAAAATCAATCAGCCATTAATCCACGCCATAAATCAAGCCCAATTAAGCCAAATCAGCCCTCAATACCTTGAATTAAATTTATTACGCCTTCATCTTCCTTTGGGCCCAGCTTGGAATGTCTTGCGTTTGAATCAACCCAAATCTTTTGAATCAGCCCATTAAGTGCTTCTTTGATCTTCTTGGATCTTGCTTTAGTAATAGGCCCAACTGGAACATGCAATAGATCCTTGAATGCTTGTTGATTCTCATCATCTGCATATGAGAACACGGAACAGAAAAGAAACAAGTGCAAAAACACAAACACAGAACACAAAACTTGATTAGATTCAAGTTAGTTCAAAACAAAGGTAAAACAACCTAAAACAGAGCAAAAACAACTCAAAACAGAGCAAACAAACACAAATCAACATGCTATAAGTGTTTAACAATGTAAACAAAAGCAAAATGCATGAAGTGAATCACTATGCATGTGTGTGTCTATGCTGAGCATGTGCTGATGCATGTGTGTGCAGCATGTGATGCATGGTGATGCAACATGAGATGCATGAGGTGTGCCTAAAGTGTGCATGGCATGGCATTGAGGCACAAAATGGACATGGTGTGTAAAACACACAAACACTGACCAAAACATGATAAACATGATCAATCAAGACAAAAACCAAGCATTGGAACTCAGTTGAGTTCAATTCAACACAAAAATGTCACTATGACATTCTGTCAAACACCTAGCATGCAACAGTGAATTCCAACTATGAACAATGCATGAACATGGAGAAATCTACCTCAATACAAGCTTAGAATGCCTCAAGGGGCCAACACAGATACACAAACATCAAATGGGACTCAGCCAAATCAAAGATTTTGAAAAATCTTCACAAAAACTAAGAACCCCAACCCAATTTTCGAAAATCCCCAATTTCCAAAACCCTAAGCTAAAATCTGCATAATCTAAGACAAAAATGAAGACAATGTTTAGGAAAACATACCTTGAAGTGATTTTGCAGAGATTTTTGCTTGAAAATGATGAGGTTTGAGTGAAAAATGGTTTTGGGTTGAAAGGGGTTCGAGAGAGTCTAAGTGAGGGAAATGAGAGTGTTTTGAAAACCTATCACATCTGCCTTATAAAACTGAAAACACGCATTTTTCACGGGTTAGAAAGTCGCGAGATTAGTCGCGAGACACACTAAAGCTTTCGCGAGAAGCTCTTAGTCACGAAACAGTCACGAGACAGTCGCGATAACCTCTATATGAACTTGAAAATTTTCCAGTTTTTGCCTAAAAACATTTCGCGAGAAGAGTTTAGTCGCGAAATACTCGCGAGGCAGTAGCGAGACTTTCTGTATTGACTTTGTAATTTCCCTTAAGCACATTTCGCAGGAAGCTCTAAGTTGCGAGCTTCTCGCGAAAAAGCCTCTGAACCAGTTTTTGAACAAAAACTAAAAGCACGAAAGTATAAAACACTCAAAAATCTTTTTGGGTTTGATCAGCAAGTACTTGAGCATACACATCATATTTGAACATGTACAATCACACAAATGAGACAAGCATTAATTGAATCAAAGTCTTGTGTATTGTGGGTGAGTATCAAATGTGGAATAGCCCTTAAACCAGAGTGAAGCTTCAATGATCAATTCAATCAAGTCATACACAACTGGTACGAAATCAAGTGGACTATCTCAATTATAGAAATGAGCATATATGACCTCCCATAAGAGAATGATTACAAAACATAGAAGCTTTTCATTTGGCTTCTGCATAAATCATAACAATTGATCCTTTTTGGATAAAACATCTCTTTTTGAGATTGGTGCTTGAAATTTTTTGATATTTCAACATTTAGAGTAAGCCTTTGGCCTTTTAAGCACCATACATTTCAATACAAAAGTCGCTTTCCCTTTTTCCTAGTCAAATACTAGCATGTGCGATAGGCTTTTGCAGCTCATAATCTCTTTTTCATTGTGAGATTTACATTTGGTGAGCTCTTATAGCAAAAACATAAAAGTAAAGGTGGGAAGATATATAGGCACAAGTTTATGCAAGTATCAAGACCATCAAGACTATTGACCAATCATTCATGACAAGCTTGAAGATCTATTTACAACAGTCATCTATAGATTTCAAGATTTTTCCCACAAAGATAAATGCGCATACATAACAAGCTAAGCTCGTAAATGCACTACGCCATTAGTACGAAGGTACTAGGCCAAACTCCCCTGTGATATACACAAAACAAGCGATCAAAATTTTTGAAGATTTTTCAATTTTTATGGTTTTTGATTTTTTTTTTTTTACACACATAAAAACAAAAGCATAAAAGTAAGATAAAAAAACAATGCATATGAAGAGATGCATGATGCACAAATGCATGACAATGAAGCATCTAATGCATGAAGGGTCCTACAAAGATCGAAAGAATTAGATCAAGGACCAAAAGAGCATAAGCTCAACCATAGGAACCCTTCCTCATCCAAACGGAATGATTGTTTGGAATGAGTTTCTTAAGAGAAGTGAAACGAGGGTTGGAGGAATGAAAATCGGAGATGCACATAGACAAGGAGGTAAGAACATTAAAAACTTTCTTCAACAACTTACCATTTTCCATCAAATCTGGTTTAGCTAGCAAAGCACAACTTCCAAGAAGATCAAGTTTCTCTTTTCTTTTGATTCTTTTAAGAGCTTGAAACTTAGAGCAATGGGGTCTAAGATGACCAAAGGCACCACAATGGTGACAAACAATGTGTTTAGGTCCACTAGGCCTTTTAGGAAGGGATCTAGCAACATGGGTTTGTTCTCTCTTCAACTTATGACATTGAGGTCTTATATGACCAACCACACCACAATAGTGGCAAGTAAGAACAAACTTATATCCACTCAATTCCCTAGGATGGGACCTAAATAGAGGCTTAGGCTTAAAAGCCTTTCTCTCCACTTTTTGATTTCTTTTATGTGGAGGAATGTACACCGATTTGTCCTGTGAGATAGAACACACAATAGGCACAAAATCGGGTACCACAACATGATTGCAACATATATTTTCTTCCGTTTTAGCAATAGGCTCAGCAATCAAACACTTGGCATGCATCTTAAGAGATTCATTTTTAGATTTAAGATCATCAACAAGTTTGTTAGACAAAACAAGTTTAGCATCCAAGTCCATATTCAAACATTCAAATTTTTTCAGCTTTTCAAGAGAAATTTCAGCAAGATTCTTATATTTCTCAACCAATTTGTAGGATTCATTGATCTTAGCAATTAAATCATCATTTTCACAAAATAACTTGCTCAAATTCTTTTAAAACTTCTTAGCAGCTTTCTTCAAGAGTTTGATGTTAGGAATATCAACAACACCCAAAGATTCATGTAACATGTTATCACAATTATGAGGATTAACACTTACAGAGGCATTTTCACAAACACATGGCATGTTACACTCAACAACATCCATAGAAGCATACAAAACACTATCCATGGCAAAACACACAAGGGGTCAAGGATCACACTTAGGTAATGAAACCAAAACAAGTGTACCCACTCTGATACCAATTGAAAGCTCGAAAATGTGTTAAAAACACAAGAGCTATTTAGACCCCCAAATTAAAGTTACGGCTCGATAGATTTTACACTAACTTAATACTAAGTGCGGAATAGTGTAAATGCGAGCGGATAAACAAACAAGCTACTCTAATCCATAATCAAGACAACACAACAGTAAAATGGAATATAAAAGAGTAGGGAGGAGAGATGCAAACACAAGATAACACGCCGATGCGTTATCGAAGAACTTGACGAAGAACCTCTCCGCCGCCCTCCAAGCAGTAATCGATCCACTAGACAATCAGTTGGGATACATGGGTTAGCAAGAGACCTTCCAAGCCTAATCTACTCGATGTACCTAAGCCCTCCAAGCTCCTACTCCCACAAGGCTTCTCGGAACCGTGTCTTGTCTAGCTTTCTGGATCCTGCAACAAGCTCCATGTTGCATCTACCATCCTTGGCTTCTTCCAATGCTTCCCAGCAGCACCAAAATATCACTTGACACTCTGAAAGGGTGTAGTAAGTGTTTGGGCTATCAACCTCTCCATGATATGGAAATGGAGAGGTAGGAGTTGAGGAAAATCCACAAGCAATTGTGTAGAGGATTGTGGGTATAACAATTTTTAACTCTTAAGGTTTGTGGCTAGGGTTTTCTCTCTGAAGCACTCCTCAACTTTTATGGGTAATGTGGGTATATATAGTGTGGGTACAAAAAGTGTGTATCAGATAGCACAGTCTAGCAAAACAGAATGTTTCATGGGTGTCTCGCGGGAAAGCCTTACCCGCGGATACTCACGAAACACAACTGTCTCCATCTGTACTACTCTTCACATTCCAGTCATGTGCAGGGCACATGCATCACTTCGCAGGATGCTAGGTCGCAAGCTACCTACGAAAACCTCTTTAGTCTTTAATAGCTTGAGTCTTCACACTCTCTCTCTCTATCACACAACCCTTATAATTAAATCCCACAATAAATAAAGGGTACAAAAGATTGAATAAAGTTACAATCAAATTTGGCACGGAATTAAAGCCAATAAAACATATAGTTGTAAATTACAACTTTACACATCCAGTACATGAGCCTATACTTATTAATGGTGGTAATTGTGTGCCTCTAGATCTTGTTGTTAAGCCTGATTATGACGACCCTTTGTTTGTTAGTGATTCTTATGAGAATAGTTATAGTTATTCTAAGGATTTCAGCTCTAGTGAACCTGAACATCCTTTTAATGGTTATTATAATGGGAAGGGCAATTATTGCAGTAGTGGTTCTAATTTTGAGGATGATGATGAGCTCTATGATGGTGATGATGACTGGGATAGTCATTTTCAACTGGTTGAGGTTGGTAGGGATGGTGGTAGTACTGGTGGCAGTTCTGGTGCTCGTGGCAGTGCTGATGGTATGGCTGGTGATAGTGCTAGTGGTAGGGATGGTGGAAGGGATGGTGGTGGAATGGATGATGGTAGGGATAAGGAGTGCTATGATGGTGGTGATGAGTCTGGTAGTGGTGGTGCAAGGGATGCAGGTGATATAAATGATGATAGTGATGATGAAGTGGTAACACTTGGGTGCAGAAGACAAGGGAAGGAACCAATTGTTGAGGAACCACAACAGGATGGGGCTGTCACCACTGACAATAATGAAAGTTCTGAGGATAGTGATGTAGAAAAGGCAAGATCAATGAACCCCAACTAAAGATATGTGGGTGAAGATAATGCAAGCAGTGATAGTGATGTAATGATGCACATGCATGATCAGATGGGTGATAGGGTAATGAACTCAGACTACACTACTGAGGGGTGTTGAGCCTAACTGAGTCATCATTTGATAGTGAGGTTTAGGGGGATGGTGATGGTGACAATGGCAGTAAGGGTGGTGCTACTATCAATGAAAGAGTTGTGAACAATTTCAGAAGAAGGAGGAAGAAGTTCCCTGTGTTTAGACTAGTTTCCAATCCTGAACACTTAGTATTTGTGAAGGACATGTTATTTACCTCAGCTAAGCAGTTCAAGGATGCTATTACTGAGTATGCAGTGAAAGGTGGATGGAGGGGTGAAGTTTATGAAGAATGACAAAGTTAGGGTTAGAGTCAAACGCCAACCTCCCTGTAAGTTTACAGCTTAGCTTGCAAAGATGTCAAGGGAGATGAGCTGGCAGCTTAAGACTTTGAACTTGGAGCACACATGCACTAGGAGCTAGAAAAATCCAAGGTGTTCTGCCAAGTTCCTTGCAAAGAAGTTGATGAAGAAGGTGAAGAGGCAACCTGATATTAAGCTAAGGGACATTCAAGAGGTTGTGCATGAGAAGTATATTGTAAATATCAGTGAAGGAAAAGCCAGCATGGCTAGGGAAAAGGCTCAGGAGTTTGTTAATGGGTCTTATATAGAGCAATGCAATCAACTATGGGATTACTGTGTAGAACTGATAAGATCCAACCTTGGTAGTACAGTTCTAATGAAGACACACACATTTATTGAAGGTGACTTGGCAACTGAGATGGACTTAGAGGATGGTCTACCTTACTTTGAAAGACTATACATTTGCTGGTTTAGGTGTAAGTAGGGGTTCAGGGTAGGTTATAGGCCAATAATTTGGTTGGATGCTTGTCATCTAAAAACCAAGATAGGGGGCTAGCCATGGTTGCAGTTGCCAGAGACCCTAATGAAGAATATTTCCCTCTAGCAATTGTAGTGGTGGAAGCTGAAACCAAGGACTAATGGATTTGGTTTATAAATTTGCTACTAGTAAACATTGGTGATGAGAAGAGGTGGACATTCATATCAGACCAACAAAAGTTATATCCAACACATTCTCATTTTTTAACTTAACTACATTCAATAAGTAGTGAAATGTGTATATATGCTAACCATTGTTGATTTTCTTAGCAAGGGTTGGTGCAGGCATTTGCAGATAATTGGCCACAATATGAGCACAGAATTTGTTGTAGACATTTTTACAACAATTTGAGGAAGCAACATCCTGGCATACTGATTAAGGACTTGTTTTGGAAGGCAGCTAAAGCCACATATGCACATGAATTTGAGAGAGTAATGAATGAGATGAAGGACATTGATGAGGGTGTATATAATTGGTTTAAGGACATACCACAACAGTATGGGCTAGACACACGTTCAGAACTGATGCATTGAGCGACACTGTCATCAACATGTGTGAGAGTTTCAATAGCAAGATACTCAAATTCAAGGGGAAACCCATCATTAGCATGGTATGCATATTTTTTGGATTTTGGTTAGCTGTATACACTGTTGCATGCATTGAATTATAGGTTTTCCTATTTGCAGCTTAAGGACATATGGTTATACTTAATGAGTAGATTCCAGCAAAACAAACACAATATTCTAAGGGTGGAATTTAAGCTCTGCCCTGAAGTCTGTAAAAGACTACACAAGGAGAAGGTGGGCAGTGGTAGGTGGTTACCTTGTTGGGCTTCTGACACCAAATTCAAGGTGAAGAATGGACTACAAAGCTTTATTATGGACCTGGCTAAGGGGGTGTGCAGTTGTAGGAAATGGGATATCACTGGTATCCCATGCTGCCATGCAGTTTCATGCATATTCTTCAATAGAAAGCAAGTTGAAAAGTACATTAATGTCTGCTACCAAGTCAGCACATACAAAGCATGTTATGAGCACACCATTGATCCACTCAGTGGTGCCAATATATGGACCTCAACTGGTCTCCCTCCTATGCAACCTCCCATAAAAAGAAGGCCACTAGGCAGGCCCAAAAAGAAGAGAGTGTTAGAACCCAATGAACCAAGGAGGGGTTACAGCAAGGGCTTGGGTATTTCCAAGAGGTGCAAGTCCTGTGGGAAGATAGACCAAACAAGGTAAAACTAATGTTTTGAAATTCTGCATGTTTTGAATTGTCAACTAATGTTCTAACTTAGTTGTATTTTCTTCTACTTGTAGACAAATGACAATGCCCAAGCTGGTGAACCAAATGCTACAAGTATGCCATCAAACCAGCAACCCAGAACTAATCAGCATGGCACCGGGCTATCAAACTAGCAACCCAGAAGCAACCAGCAAGGCACAAGACAGGCAAACCAACAGCCATCAATCAGCAGGCCAGTAACCAGCATCCACCAAGTAGCAACCCTATAACCAGCAATCAAACCAATACCAATCCAAGGAAGAGAATGAGGGGGACTGTCACAAATGAAACTCTGACAACATCAAGAAATGCATCAAGGAACGAGAAGGCACTAAGGTTTGCTAAGAGCCACACATCTATGCATGGTCCAAGGGGATAGGCTGGTCGAGTGTTTACACCACTTTTTGGGTTTACTTTGATCTTGTGTAATTGGCAGACATGGCCTATTTTTTGGATTAAATTCACTGCCTGGATTATGGCAGACATTTGTAATTGGGCTATAGGTAGTGTTAGTAGTTAGTGCCTCATGTTCTTATCTTACTCTAACTAGTGTTAGTAGCTAGTCTTTGATGTGGCTGAACTAATGTTCCTCATGTAGGTTTTTTGTATATCAGATATGGTATTGCAGATTTATGAATGACATAGTAAAGCAGATTTGGTCTACCTTATTAATGAATGACTTATTAATGCAGATTTGGAATTGCATGTAATTAGCTTTTGTTTTGTATTGCAGAATTTGCTTATGTTGTGTATTGCATATTTATGAATGGCTTATTAATGCAGATTTGGAATTGCATTGAATTGGAGCTTGTTTTGTATTGCAGAATTTGTTTAAGTTGTGTATTGCAAAATATATTACATTGCAAGTAATGCATATTTGGTAAACTTGTTATGTACTGTAGATTTGGTAAACTTGTTGTGTATTGCAAATTTGGTAAACTTGTTGTATATTGCAAAAAAACAGAAATTGTTGTATATATCAATGTTATAGGTTTGGTAATTGTTGTGTATATCAGCAATGGTTAGCTTACCAATATTGCAGGTTTGGTAATTGTTGTGTCTATAAGCAATGGTTACCTTATCAATATTGCATATTTGGTAAATTAACAATCTAATTGTAATCAATTATGGTAATTAACAAAGCCACCATTACACACCAACTTAACAATGAACTATGTCATTGCATATTTCATTCATACTAAAATGATTAGGATACATAAAATAAGAACATCATCTACATCATCCACCAGCAACCTTGTCCTAACCCTATCCTAACCCTACCTACACCCACATTGTCCAAAACATGCTACACCATACCTCACCCATCTAACCCACTGAAGCTAGAATCACACAAAGGCATATCCCACATAGCAGCAGTGTCAATATCAAACACAGTGTCAAAAACTTCTCCCTCTTCTTGCAGGTTGAAACCTCGGCTTGGAGCCTGAGAATTTTCTGCCTCATTTCTAGGATAAGCACCTTCCCATGCTCACAAATCTCATCAACCCATTGGAAGAATTTGCCCTTCTTACCAACTTGAAATTAAACCCAAATTCCAAACGAAATGAACAAACAATAAAAACAAAAAAACTTCCAAACCAACAATAACCCAAACCCAAACCGCTATTGAAGTAACGAAAAACAAAGAATCTTCACTTTCCCAGTAATTGGGACACCCATAGAACCTTCTCCTTAGATTGTTCTCTGTCTAGGACACCACAGGATTCTAAGGGGCTATAGCACATGCGTGGTGCTCTCCTCCTCAAGCTTCCCTCTGATGATGCAGAGGCAGATGCAGAGCTAGCGTCCATTCTTCTTCCTCGGTCTGGAATGTCATTGTCTCGGTGATGCAAATGATTTGGCTTTTTTAGGGTTTTCATTCAACTCAAAATGGGTTTGATTTGGAGATTTTAGGGATGAGAGATGAGGAAGATGATGTGGGGATTTTGGGGTTTTCTTTGAAATTTAGGGATTTTCGTAGGTAGTTGGAAAGTAAGGTCATGTGGGGTCACGTGGGAGGGATAAGAGGCGAGAAGATGTGGTGGACAGTTGAGGTGTCACTCACGTGAGTGGCATGTGAGTTTCGACTGAGTGGACTTGACATGTAGGATTATTATATTATTATTTTAGTGAGTGGGCTTGACACGTATAGTTCCGTTAGACATATAGGATTATTCCATTGGTTGGTTGATGGTAGAGACCATTTTAAAAATGATTTTCTTTTTTTTAGGGACTACATTAGTAGCAAAATCAATTTAGGGACCAATATGGGAATTGACCCAAAATGTAGGGACCAAAAGTGCATTTTCGCCATAAGCATTGAATATGATTGAGACACATGTCATCTTCCTATTGTTAGTTGGGATTTTATGCTACAAGTTTGTAGCCAAAATTTATTGTTTTCTTCATATTAATGACATCATATGATAGTACTATACATAATACTACATCAAGATATGGCTATTGCCACAGGTGTTATTGTAACAAAATAAATTATAGTGAAAATATAGACATTATTGCCACTTTCAAGTCATTATGATTGTGAGAGTAACTTTTGAGTCCTTATGGTGTATCTACGCGATACATGAGTCTTCATGTCTTTACTTTTGAAAGTTCAATTAGTGTGTAACATGCTAATGAATGTTTAGACCCCCAATTTCAACAATACCAACACAAGCTTATACACAATTAGCACTAGGAAGTGTGATCAATCTCAATTATAGAAGTATGCATATATGACCTCCCACAAAACTTGATTACATAATTTTGAAACTTTTCATTTGGCTTCATATATTTCATAACATTTGATCATTTTGGAACAATACATCTCATTTTGAGATCGATGCATGAAATTTTTGATATTTCAATTTGATTGGTAAGCCTTTGGCTTTTGGGCACCATACATTTTCATAAAAGTCGCTTTCCCTTTTTCCTAGTCAAATACTAGTATGTGCAACAACTTTTGCAGCTCATTATCTCTTTTCACTTTGATATTTAACATTGGTTGAGCTCTTTAAGAGAAAAAAAAAAAAATAGCGGGAAGATATATAAGCACAAGTCTATGCAAGTCTCAAGATCAACAAAACCAATACTAATCATTCATGACAAGTTTGAAGATCTATTTACAACCGTCACATAGATGTCAAGATTTTTCCCACAATGATATGAGTGCATAGAGAACAAGCTATGCTTGTAAATGCACAAAGCCATTTGTACGAAGGTACAAGGCAAAACATGCGTATGACAAAACACAATAATGCCGATCAAACTTTTTGGATTTTCTACTTTTTATGTGTTTTTGGATTTTTGACACAAAAGTAAGTAAAGATTGATCAAAAAGAAAAAAAAATTCAAAGCTCTTAAAAACAAACAAAAATTTGTCAAAACATGCTAGAATGATTACTAGGAACACAACCAAACAAAGTCACAACATAAAGAAATAATTGATGCATGGACATTTTCTAATGTTTATGCATGTGTACCCTTCTTCACCCACACGGCATGTGCGTTTGGGGTGATATCCTTAGAGGATTAGGTATAGGAGTTACAATTCTCAAACCTTAGGGTGAAGTTTGCCAAACAAGAGGTGATGATGTCTATCATCTTCATCACATCACCAATATCAGACTCAACTTTTCGCCCTTTTGATTGCTTGAGGTTCCCCTTGCCATTTATTCATCCTCTTGGCCTTTGAGAGCTGCCATTCTTTAATGCCTAAAGTATGTGGCAATTAGGTCTAGTGTGTCCTCAGATTCCACAATGATGGCAAAAGTGTTGAGTTTGTGGTCCCCTTTGTGACTTCATAAGAGATTTTCCTTTCGCCTTCAGTTTCGCCACTACTGGGTCTGGAGGCTTTGTTAAAACCCGTTGAGCAATCACCTTTGGCTTATTCTCAAACTTCCCTTTCTCAACAGTTGGAGTTGCTACCACTGGTTCCTTTGCTTTAACAAACTTCATCTCCTTAGACACATTGGCGCTTGAACTACTCTCTCTGGTGTATCCTAAGCCGCTTTTGTTAGAAAAGGGCTTTTGATGTGCAAGCACTTCGTCAAGCTTTTTGGAGGCAACTCGCTCCACTTTAGCATTAGCTTGAATCACCTCAAGCTCAAGAAACTTGATCTTGGAATAGGCTTCGGTTAGTTCTCTATTCAGCATCTCAACTTCACATTTAGTCTCCTTGTACCGCACTAGAAGACTTTTGTAATCTTGCTCTGCTCTCTTCATTTTTCTTATGGCTGCCTTGGCCACTCTTACATACTCTCCAGTCTTTTCAAGAAGAGAATTATAAGTTTCTTGCAATCCCTTTGTTCCTTCATAGACACATTCTTCACCTTCATCGTTGGATTCCTCCCCAACTCCTGTTAACTTCACTTCGGTGTGCTCACCGAGCTCTTCCACTAGTGCATTCAACTCTTTTGAAGAGTCCACAAGTGCAATGGTCATAAATGTGAAGTAGTTTCCTTCTCCATCACAACTTTCTTTTGAATTTGAATTTGAACTATCTGAGTCACTAAGGGTAGTGGCAAATACTTTACCCTTTGCCTTAAAATAAGTGAGGCATTCTTTCTTTACATGCCCATGCCCTTTGCACTCAAAGCACGTGACCATTTAAGATGGAGAGGAGTCTTTTGAATCCTTCTTCTTGAAGTCTTTCTTTTCCTTCTTAAAATTTGAGAATTTTCCCTTCTAAAAAAACTTTCCATCTCTCTTAAACTTCAAGAACTTGTGGAAGTTCTTAGCAAGGTACACCACTTCCTTTTCAACCCCATCCTCATCCAAGGAGTCTTGAGTTTCCACTCTCTCATTGATTGTCTTTAGAGCAAGATATTTGCTCTTCCTTTGTGATGGTAGAGATAGCTCATAGGTTTGAAGAAAACCGATGAGTTCTTGAATTTTAATCTCATCAAGGTCTTTGCTCTCTTTGATGGCAGTGACCTTTGCACGGAAACTCTTTGGCAATGATCGTAGGATCTTCCTCACAATCTTGGAGTCCTCTATCTTTTCTCCCAAGTTGAATTTCCCAATCACCACTTCATTTAGCTTCCCATAAAATGAGTCGAATGACTCATCTTCAGGTCCTCGAAGCGTGTGGTAAGCATTTGCAACTTGGTGTCCTTCACCTTTTTGGTGCTTTCATAGGTTGTCTCCAAGATTTGCCACGCCTCCTTGGCAATTGTAACATGAGAAATCCTATGAAACTCATCAGGAGAAACACCACAGAAAATAGCATTTAAAGTCTTGCTATTAGCGTTAGCTGCCACAAGGGCTGCCTTATCCCAATGTGGATTTGGCGGCCTCTAGCCTAGTCCATCCTATCTCGACAATGTCCCAAACACTATCATCAATGGAACATAGAAATGCCCTCATCCAGACTTTCCAAAATGCATAGTTGCTCCCATCAAAATATAGATGAGCATTAAGTGATTGAGATCTATCCATCTCAAAAATGGTCTAGGATCGCACTTAGGTAATGAAACCATAGCAAGTGCACCTGTTTTGATACCAATTGAAAGTTCAATTAGTGTGTAAAACACTAATGAATGTTTAGAACCCCAATTTCAACAATACCAACACAAGCTTATACACAAATAAATATATGTGTGGAATGATGAATATAAGCTATATCTAAATTGGTAAAACACTCTAAACCATTATTAATCACAAACACAGTAGCAATTAAAATGTAAAGAGTAAGGGAAGAGAGATGAAAACACAAAGATAACACTGGCACGTGTTATCGAAGAGGAAACCGAAGGACTCGGAGAAAAACCTCTCCGCCCTCCAAGCGGTCAAATGATCCACTAAAGAATAAATTTGGGATACATGAATAGCAGAAGACCCTTCAAGCCTAATCTACCCAATGCACCTAAGCCCTCCAAGCTTCTTGCTCCAACAGGGTTACGCCTAACCTTGTCTTCTTTAGCTTCCCGGATCCCGTAATAAGCCCAATGCATCAACCAAATGAATTGGTCATCTCCGAACTCCTTCCCAGGCACCAAAATACCTCCTCACTAATATAGGTATGGTGAGATAAGGATTTGTCAAATGTACCTCTCAAGGATATGTTAATGGAGAGGGTGAAAGTAGTGGAATTTGGAATTTAGAATTCTATAGCTTGGGTCGGGTAAAAACGGTACCAAGTTAGAAATTTTCTTTTTTCCCATTCTTCGGCCTGTCCCGACCCGTTTCCGGTTGAAATGAAGCCAGGTTGATTTTTTTTTTTAGTTTTTTGGATTTTTTAAATATTTTTTTTGTGTTCTCTAGCTCGGATCAGTTAAAAACGGTTCCCAAGAAGAAATTTTTTTCTCTTTTTTGGCCTATCCCGACCCGTTTCGGCTTGACAATGAAGCTAGGATAATTTTTTAAAAATTTTTTTGCTGTTTTTTTCGAATTCTCACACTCAGGTCGGGAAAAAACGGTTCTGAAAGAGAAAAATTTTTCTCTCTTTTTCGTACTGTCCCGACCCGTTTGTCTGCAAATGAAGGAAGGATGGTTTTTTTCCTATTTTTTTTGTGAATTAGCTCGTGTCGGGTAAGAAGAGTTCCGATTGAGAAAAAAACTTTTCTGTCTTTTTCGGCCTATGTAGTCCTGTTTTGGCTTGAAATGAAGCTAGGATGATGTTTCTAATTTTTTAATCGTTTTTGCTATTTTTTTTGGAATTCACTCGCTCGCTTTGGGTAAAAATGGTTCGAGCTAATTTTTTTTTTTTTTTTTTTTCTCTTTTTCAGCCAATCCCGTCCCGTTTCGGCTTGAAATGAAGTCAGGATGATTTTTTTTTGTTTTTAGAGTTTTTTTCATTTTTTTTGGGAATTCTCTATCTCAGGTCGGGTAGAAAAGGTTCCGAACGAGAAAATTTTTTTCAATCTTTTTCGGCCAGTCCCGTCCCGTTTCAGATTGAAATGAAACCAGGATGATATTTTTTAATTTTTTGCTATTTTTTTCAGAATTCTCTCGCTTGGGTCGATTAAAAACGGTTTCGAGCTAGAAAATTTTTTTTTTTCTCTTTTTCGGCCAGCTACGACCCGTTTCGGGTTGAAAAGAAGCCAGGATGATTTTTTTCAGTTTTTTGAATTTTTTTGCAAGAAAAAACTGTTCCGAACAAGAAAATAATTTTCCCTCTTTTTCGGCCTCTCTCGACCCATTTCGGCTTGAAATGAAGCCATGTTTATTTTTTTAAAATTCTTTGAATTTTTTTCTATTATTTTTTGGAATTCTATAGCTTGGGTCGAGTAAAAAAGGTACCGAGTTAGAAAATAATTTTTTCTCTTTTTCGGCCAATCCCGACCCGTTTCGTGTTGAAATGAAGCCAGGAAGATGTTTTTCAATTTTTTGAATTTTTTTTTTTTTTTTTTTTTGGGAATTCTCAAGCTTGGGTCGGGAAAAAACCGTTTCGAATGAGAAATTTTTTGTTTTTCACTTTTTCAGCCTTCCCCGACCCATTTCGGCTTGAAATAATGCGAGAGTGATGTTTTTCAATTTTTTGAATTTTTTTGGGAATTCCCAAGCTTGGGTCGGGAAAAAACAGTTACGAATGAGAAAATTTTTTTCTCTCTTTTTGGGCTATCCCGACCCGTTTCGGCTTGACAATGAAGTCAGGATGATTTTTTTTAATTTTTTTGCCCTTTTTTTGGAATTCTCACACTCAGGTCGGGAAAAAACGGTTCCGAACGAGAAATTTTTTTTTCTCTTTTTCGTACTGTCCCGACCCGTTCGGCTTCAAATGAAGCCAGGATGGTTTTTTTTTTTTTTTTTTTTTTCTATTTTTTTGTGAATTCTCTAGCACGTGTCGGGTAATAACAGTTCCAATTGAGAAAAAAATTTACTGTCTTTTTCGGCCTGTCCAGCCCGTTTTCGCTTGAAATGAAGCCATGATGATGTTTTTCATTTTTTGATCTTTTTTCCTATTTTTTTGGAATTCACTCACTCGCGTAGGGTAAAAACGGTTACGAGCTCGAAATTTTTTTTTTGCTCATTTTCAGCCAATCCCGACCCGTCTCGGCTTGAAATGAAGCCAGGATGATTTTTTTTTAATTTTTAGTGTTTTTTTTTTGTTTTTTTTGGGAATTCTCTAGCTCGGGTCGAGCAAAAACAGTTCCGAACGAGAAAATTTTTTTTTCTCTTTTTCGGCCAGTCCCATCCCATAAGCTTGAAATGAAACCAGGATTTTTTTTTCTATTTTTTTGGGAATTTTCTGCCTCAGGTCGTGTAAAAACGGTTCCGAACAAGAATTTTTTTTTTTTTTTTTTTCTCTTTTTCGGCCTGTCCCGACCAGTTTCGGCTTGAAATGAAGTAAGGAAGATATTTTTTAATTTTCTGATATTTTTTGCAATTTTTTTTCGGATGTCGCACTCTCTGGTCGGGAAAAAACGGTTCCGAACGAGAAAATTTTTTTTTCTTTTTTGCGGCCTTTTTCTTCTTGAAAAAGAAGCCAATCTGATCTTTTTGAAATTTTTTTTTCTACTTCTTGGGAATTCTCCTGCTTGGGTCATGTAAAAACAGTTCCGAATGAAAAAAAAAAAATTCTTTGTTTTTCGTCCTGTCTTGACCCATTTCGGCTTGGAATGAAGCCAGGATGATCTTTTTAAATTTTTTGAATTTTTTTGCTATTTTCTTCAAAATTCTCTCGCTTGGGTTGAGTAAAAACGGTTATGAGCTAGAAATTTGTTTTTCTTCTTTTTCGGTCTCATCCGACCCGTTTCGGGTTAAAATCAAGCCAGGAAGATTTTTTTCAGTTTTTTGAATTTTTTTGCAAGAAATAACTGTTCCGAACAAGAAATTAATTTTTTCTCTTTTTCGGCCAGTCCCGACCCGTTTCGTGTTGAAATGAAGCCAGGATGATGTTTTTCAATTTTTTGAATTTTTTTTCTTTTTTTTTTTGGGAATTCTCAAGCTTGGGTCGGGAAAAAACCGTTTCGAATGAGAAAATTTTTTTCTCTCTTTTTGGGCTATCCCGACCCGTTTCGGCTTGACAATGAAGTCAGGATGATTTTTTTTAATTTTTTTGCCCTTTTTTTGGAATTCTCACACTCAGGTCGGGAAAAAACGGTTCCGAACGAGAAATTTTTTTTCTCTTTTTCGTACTGTCCCGACCCGTTCGGCTTCAAATGAAGCCAGGATGGTTTTTTTTTTTTTTTAATTTTTTTCTATTTTTTTGTGAATTCTCTAGCACGTGTCGGGCAATAACAGTTCCAATTGAGAAAAAAATTTACTGTCTTTTTCGGCCTATCCAGCCCGTTTTGGCTTGAAATGAAGCCATGATGACGTTTTTCATTTTTTGATCTTTTTTCCTTTTTTTTTGGAATTCACTCACTCGCGTAGGGTAAAAACGGTTACGTGCTCGAAATTTTTTTTTTGCTCATTTTCAGCCAATCCCGACCCGTCTCGGCTTGAAATGAAGCCAGGATGATTTTTTTTTAGTTTTTAGTGTTTTTTTTTGTTTTTTTTTTGGGAATTCTCTAGCTCGGGTCGAGCAAAAACGGTTCCGAACGAGAAAATTTTTTTTTCTCTTTTTCGGTCAGTCCCATCCCATAAGCTTGAAATGAAACCAGGATTTTTTTTTTTTAATTTTTTTTCTATTTTTTTGGGAATTTTCTGCCTCAGGTCGTGTAAAAACGGTTCCGAACAAGATTTTTTTTTTTTTTTTTTTTTTTTTTTTTCTCTTTTTCGGCCAGTCCCGACCAGTTTCGGCTTGGAATGAAGTAAGGAAGATATTTTTTAATTTTCTGATATTTTTTGCAATTTTTTTTCGGATGTCGCACGCTCAGGTCGGGAAAAAACGGTTCCGAACGAGAAATTTTTTTTTTCTCTTTTTCGGCCTTTTTCTTCTTGAAAAAGAAGCCAATCTGATCTTTTTGAAATTTTTTTTTCTACTTCTAGGGAATTCTCCTGCTTGGGTCATGTAAAAACTGTTCCGAATGAAAAAAAAAAAAAAATTCTTTGTTTTCCGTCCTGTCTTGACCCATTTCGGCTTGGAATGAAGCCAGGATGATGTTTTTAAATTTTTTGAATTTTTTTGCTATTTTCTTCAAAATTCTCTCGCTTGGGTTGAGTAAAAACGGTTCCGAGCTAGAAATTTGTTTTTCTTCTTTTTCGGTCTCCTCCGACCCGTTTCGGGTTAAAATCAAGCCAGGAAGATTTTTTTCAGTTTTTTGAATTTTTTTGCTAGAAAAAACAGTTGCGAACGAGAAAAAAAATTTCTCTCCTTTTCGGCCTCTCCCGACCTGTTTAGGCTAGAAATGAAGCCAGGTTGATTTTTTTTTAGATTTTTTGAATTTTTTTTCTATTGTTTTTTAGAATTCTATAGCTTGGGTCGGGTAAAAACGGTACCAAGTTAGAAATTTTTTTTTTCCCATTCTTCGGCCTGTCCCGACCCGTTTCCGGTTGAAATGAAGCCAGATTGATTTTTTTTTTTAGTTTTTTGGATTTTTTAATTTTTTTTTTTTGTGTTCTCTAGGTCGGATCAGTTAAAAACGGTTCCCAAGAAGAAATTTTTTTCTCATTTTTGGCCTATCCCGACCCGTTTCGGCTTGACAGTGAAGCCTGGAAGATTTTTTTAAATTTTTTTTGCTGTTTTTTTCGAATTCTCACGCTCAGGTCGGGAAAAAACGGTTCTGAACGAGAAAATTTTTTCTCTCTTTTTCGTACTGTCCCGACCCGTTTGGCTGCAAATGAAGGAAGGATGGTTTTTTTTCTATTTTTTTTGTGAATTAGCTCGTGTCGGGTAAGAAGAGTTCCGATTGAGAAAAAAACTTCTCTGTCTTTTTCGGCCTATGTAGTCCTGTTTTGGCTTGAAATGAAGCTAGTATGATGTTTCTAATTTTTTGATCGTTTTTGCTATTTTTTTTGGAATTCGCTCGCTCGCTTAGGGTAAAAATGGTTCCGAGCTATTTTTTTTTTTTTTCTCTTTTTCAGCCAATCCCGTCCCGTTTCGGCTTGAAATGAAGTCAGGATGATTTGTTTTAGTTTTTAGAGTTTTTTTCATTTTTTTTGGGAATTCTCTATCTAAGGTCGGGTAGAAAAGGTTCCGAACGAGAAAATTTTTTTCAATCTTTTTCGGCCAGTCCCGTCCCGTCTCAGATTGAAATGAAACCAGGATGATATTTTTTAATTTTTTGCTATTTTTTCAGAATTCTCTCTCTTGGGTCGATTGAAAACGGTTTCGAGCTAGAAAAATTTTTTTTTTCTCTTTTTCGGCCAGCTACAACCCGTTTCGGGTTAAAAGAAGCCAGGAAGATTTTTTTCAGTTTTTTGAATTTTTTTGCAAGAAAAAACTGTTCCCAACAAGAAAATAATTTTCTCTCTTTTTCGGCCTCTCTCGACCCATTTCGGCTTGAAATGAAGCCATGTTTATTTTTTTAAAATTCTTTGAATTTTTTTCTATTATTTTTTGGAATTCTATAGCTTGGGTCGAGTAAAAAAGGTACCGAGTTAGAAAATAATTTTTTCTCTTTTTCGGCCAATCCCGACCCGTTTCGTGTTGAAATGAAGCCAGGAAGATGTTTTTCAATTTTTTGAATTTTTTTTCTTTTTTTTTTTGGGAATTCTCAAGCTTGGGTCGGGAAAAAACCGTTTCGAATGAGAAATTTTTTGTTTTTCACTTTTTCAGCCTTCCCCGACCCATTTCGGCTTGAAATAATGCGAGAGTGATGTTTTTCAATTTTTTGAATTTTTTTGGGAATTCCCAAGCTTGGGTCGGGAAAAAACAGTTACGAATGAGAAAATTTTATTCTCTCTTTTTGGGCTATCCCGACCCGTTTCGGCTTGACAATGAAGTCAGGATGATTTTTTTTAATTTTTTTGCCCTTTTTTTGGAATTCTCACACTCAGGTCGGGAAAAAACGGTTCCGAACGAGAAAATTTTTTTTCTCTTTTTCGTACTGTCCCGACCCGTTCGGCTTCAAATGAAGCCAGGATGGTTTTTTTTTTTTTAATTTTTTTCTATTTTTTTGTGAATTCTCTAGCACGTGTCGGGTAATAACAGTTCCAATTGAGAAAACAATTTACTGTCTTTTTCGGCCTGTCCAGCCCGTTTTGGCTTGAAATGAAGCCATGATGATGTTTTTCATTTTTTGATCTTTTTTCCTATTTTTTTGGAATTCACTCACTTGTGTAGGGTAAAAACGGTTACGAGCTCGAAATTTTTTTTTTGCTCATTTTCAGCCAATCCCGACCCGTCTCGGCTTGAAATGAAGCCAGGATGATTTTTTTTTAGTTTTTAGTGTTTTTTTTTTGTTTTTTTTGGGAATTCTCTAGCTCGGGTCGAGCAAAAACGGTTCCGAACGAGAAAATTTTTTTTTCTCTTTTTCGGCCAGTCCCATCCCATAAGCTTGAAATGAAACCAGGATTTTTTTTTCTATTTTTTTGGGAATTTTCTGCCTCAGGTCGTGTAAAAACGGTTCCGAACAAGATTTTTTTTTTTTTTTTTTCTCTTCTTCGGCCTGTCCCGACCAGTTTCGGCTTCAAATGAAGTAAGGAAGATATTTTTTAATTTTCTGATATTTTTTGCAATTTTTTTTCGGATGTTGCACTCTCAGGTCGGGAAAAAACGGTTCCGAACGAGAAAATTTTTTTTTCTCTTTTTCGGCCTTTTTCTTCTTGAAAAAGAAGCCAATCTGATCTTTTTGAAATTTTTTTTTCTACTTCTTGGGAATTCTCCTGCTCGGGTCATGTAAAAACTGTTCCGAATGAAAAAAAAAAAAAATTCTTTGTTTTTCGTCCTGTCTTGACCCATTTCGGCTTGGAATGAAGCCAGGATGATGTTTTTAAATTTTTTGAATTTTTTTGCTATTTTCATCAAAATTCTCTCGCTTGGGTTGAGTAAAAACGGTTCCGAGCTAGAAATTTGTTTTTCTTCTTTTTCGGTCTCCTCCGACCCGTTTCGGGTTAAAATCAAGCCAGGAAGATTTTTTTCAGTTTTTTGAATTTTTTTGCTAGAAAAAACAGTTGCGAACGAGAAAAAAAATTTCTCTCCTTTTCGGCCTCTCCCGACCCCTTTAGGCTTGAAATGAAGCCAGGTTGATTTTTTTTTTAATTTTTTGAATTTTTTTTCTATTGTTTTTTAGAATTCTATAGCTTGGGTCGGGTAAAAACGGTACCAAGTTAGAAATTTTTTTTTTTCCCATTCTTCGGCCTGTCCCGACCCGTTTCTGGTTGAAATGAAGCCAGGTTGATTTTTTTTTTTTAGTTTTTTGGATTTTTTAAATATTTTTTTTGTGTTCTCTAGCTCGGATCAGTTAAAAACGGTTCCAAAGAAGAAAATTTTTTCTCTTTTTTGGCCTATCCCGACCCGTTTCGGCTTGACAATGATGCTAGGATGATTTTTTTAAAATTTTTTTACCGTTTTTTTCGAATTCTCACGCTCAGGTCGGGAAAAAACGGTTCTGAACGAGAAAATTTTTTCTCTCTTTTTCGTACTGTCCTGACCCGTTTGGCTGCAAATGAAGGAAGGATGTTCTTTTTCTATTTTTTTTGTGAATTAGCTCGTGTCGGGTAAGAAGAGTTCCGATTGAGAAAAAAACTTCTCTGTCTTTTTCGGCCTATGTAGTCCTGTTTTGGCTTGAAATGAAGCTTGGATGATGTTTCTAATTTTTTGATCGTTTTTGCTATTTTTTTTGGAATTCACTCGCTCGCTTAGGGTAAAAATGGTTCCGAGCTTTTTTTTTTTTTTTTTCACTTTTTCAGCCAATCCCGTCCCGTTTCGGCTTGAACTGAAGTCAGGATGATTTGTTTTAGTTTTTAGAGTTTTTTTCATGTTTTTTGGGAATTCTCTATCTCAGGTCGGGTAGAAAAGGTTCCGAACGAGAAAATTTTTTTCAATCTTTTTCGGCCAGTCCCGTCCCGTTCCAGATTGAAATGAAACCAGGATGATATTTTTTAATTTTTTACTATTTTTTTCAGAATTCTCTCTCTTGGGTCGATTAAAAACGGTTTCGAGCTAGAAATTTTTTTTTTTTCTCTTTTTCGGCCGGCTACGACCCGTTTCGGGTTGAAAAGAAGCCAGGAAGATTTTTTTCAGTTTTTTGAATTTTTTTTGCAAGAAAAAACTGTTCCGAACAAGAAAATAATTTTCTCTCTTTTTCGGCCTCTTTCGACCCATTTCGGCTTGAAATGAAGCCATGTTTATTTTTTTAAAATTCTTTGAATTTTTTTCTATTATTTTTTGGAATTCTATAGCTTGGGTCGAGTAAAAAAGGTACCGAGTTAGAAAATAATTTTTTCTCTTTTTCGGCCAATCCCGACCCGTTTCGTGTTGAAATGAAGCCAGGAAGATGTTTTTCAATTTTTTGAATTTTTTTTCTTTTTTTTTTTGGGAATTCTCAAGCTTGGGTCGGGAAAAAACCGTTTCGAATGAGAAATTTTTTTTTTTTCACTTTTTCAGCCTTCCCCGACCCATTTCGGCTTGAAATAATGCGAGAGTGATGTTTTGCAATTTTTTCAATTTTTTTGGGAATTCCCAAGCTTGGGTCGGGAAAAAACAGTTACGAATGAGAAAATTTTTTTCTCTCTTTTTGGGCTATCCCGACCCGTTTCGGCTTGACAATGAAGTCAGGATGATTTTTTTTAATTTTTTTGCCCTTTTTTTGGAATTCTCACACTCAGGTCGGGAAAAAACGGTTCCGAACGAGAAAATTTTTTATCTCTTTTTCGTACTGTCCCGACCCGTTCGGCTTCAAATGAAGCTAGGATGGTTTTTTTTTTTTTTTAATTTTTTTCTATTTTTTTGTGAATTTTCTAGCACGTGTCGGGTAATAACAGTTCCAATTGAGAAAAAAATTTAGTGTCTTTTTCGGCCTGTCCAGCCCGTTTTGGCTTGAAATGAAGCCATGATGATGTTTTTCATTTTTTGATCTTTTTTCCTATTTTTTTGGAATTCACTCACTCGCGTAGTGTAAAAACGGTTACGTGCTCGAAATTTTTTTTTTGCTCATTTTCAGCCAATCCCAACCCGTCTCGGCTTGAAATGAAGCCCGGATGATTTTTTTTTAGTTTTTAGTGTTTTTTTTTTGTTTTTTTTGGGAATTCTCTAGCTCGGGTCGAGCAAAAACGGTTTCGAACGAGAAAATTTTTTTTTACCTTTTTCGGCCAGTCCCATCCCATAAGCTTGAAATGAAACCAGGATTTTTTTTTTAAAATTTTTTTTTCTATTTTTTTGGGAATTTTCTGCCTCAGGTCGTGTAAAAACGGTTCCGAACAAGATTTTTTTTTTTTTTTTTTTCTCCTTTTCGGCCTGTCCCGACCAGTTTCGGCTTGAAATGCAGTAAGGAAGATATTTTTTAATTTTCTGATATTTTTTGCAATTTTTTTTCGGATGTCGCACTCTCAGGTCGGGAAAAAACGGTTCCGAGCTAGAAATTTGTTTTTCTTCTTTTTCGGTCTCCTCCGACCCGTTTCGGGTTAAAATCAAGCCAGGAAGATTTTTTTCAGTTTTTTGAATTTTTTTGCTAGAAAAAACAGTTGCGAACGAGAAAAAAAATTTCTCACCTTTTCGGCCTCTCCCGACCCGTTTAGGCTTGAAATGAAAGCCAGGTTGATTTTTTTTTAAATTTTTTGACTTTTTTTTCTATTGTTTTTTAGAATTCTATAGATTGGGTCGGGTAAAAACGGTACCAAGTTAGAAAGTTTTTTTTTTCCCATTCTTCGGCCTGTCCCGACCCGTTTCCGGTTGAAATGAAGCCAGGTTGATTTTTTTTTTTAGTTTTTTGGATATTTTAAATATTTTTTTTGTGTTCTCTAGCTCGGATCAGTTAAAAACGGTTCCCAAGAAGAAAATTTTTTCTCATTTTTGGCCTATCCCGACCCGTTTCGGCTTGACAATGAAGCCAGGATGATTTTTTTAAAATTTTTTTGCTGTTTTTTTCGAATTCTCACGCTCAGGTAGGGAAAAAACGGTTCTGAACGAGAAAATTTTTTCTCTCTTTTTCGTACTGTCCCGACCCGTTTGGCTGCAAATGAAGGAAGGATGGTTTTTTTTCTATTTTTTTTGTGAATTAGCTCGTGTCGGGTAAGAAGAGTTCCGATTGAGAAAAAAACTTCTCTGTCTTTTTCGGCCTATGTAGTCCTGTTTTGGCTTGAAATGAAGCTAGGATGATGTTTCTAATTTTTTGATCGTTTTTGCTATTTTTTTTGGAATTCACTCGCTCGCTTAGGGTAAAAATGGTTCCGAGCTATTTTTTTTTTTTTTTTTCTCTTTTTCAGCCAATCCCCTCCCGTTTCGGCTTGAAATGAAGTCAGGATGATTTGTTTTAGTTTTTAGAGTTTTTTTCATTTTTTTTGGGAATTCTCTATCTCAGGTCGGGTAGAAAAGGTTCCGAACGAGAAAATTTTTTTCAATCTTTTTCGGCCAGTCCCGTCCCGTTTCAGATTGAAATGAAACCAGGATGATATTTTTTAATTTTTTGCTATTTTTTTCAGAATCCTCTCTCTTGGGTCGATTAAAAACGGTTTCGAGCTAGAAAATTTTTTTTTTTCTCTTTTTCGGCCAGCTACGACCCGTTTCGGGTAGAAAAGAAGCCAGGAAGATTTTTTTTCAGTTTTTTGAATTTTTTTGCAAGAAAAAACTGTTCCGAACAAGGAAATAATTTTCTCTCTTTTTCGGCCTCTCTCGACCCATTTCGGCTTGAAATGAAGCCATGTTTATTTTTTTTAAATTCTTTGAATTTTTTTCTATTATTTTTTGGAATTCTATAGCTTGGGTCGAGTAAAAAAGGTACCGAGTTAGAAAATATTTTTTTCTCTTTTTCGGCCAATCCCGACCCGTTTCGTGTTGAAATGAAGCCAGGAAGATGTTTTTCAATTTTTTGAATTTTTTTTCTTTTTTTTTTTGGGAATTCTCAAGCTTGGGTCGGGGAAAAACCGTTTCGAATGAGAAATTTTTTGTTTTTCACTTTTTCAGCCTTCCCCGACCCATTTCGGCTTGAAATAATGTGAGAGTGATGTTTTTCAAATTTTTGAATTTTTTTGGGAATTCCCAAGCTTGGGTCGGGAAAAAACAGTTACGAATGAGAAAATTTTATTCTCTCTTTTTGGGCTATCCCGACCCGTTTCGGCTTGACAATGAAGTGAGGATGATTTTTTTTAATTTTTTTGCCCTTTTTTTGGAATTCTCACACTCAGGTCGGGAAAAAACGGTTCCGAACGAGAAAATTTTTTATCTCTTTTTCGTACTGTCCCGACCCGTTCGGCTTCAAATGAAGCCAGGATGGTTTTTTTTTTTTAATTTTTTTCTATTTTTTTTGTGAATTCTCTAGCACGTGTCGGGTAATAACAGTTCCAATTGAGAAAAAAATTTAGTGTCTTTTTCGTCCTGTCCAGCCCGTTTTGGCTTGAAATGAAGCCATGATGATGTTTTTCATTTTTTGATCTTTTTTCCTATTTTTTTGGAATTCACTCACTCGCGTAGGGTAAAAACGGTTACGAGCTCGAAATTTTTTTTTTGCTCATTTTCAGCCAATCCCGACCCGTCTCGGCTTGAAATGAAGCCAGGATGATTTTTTTTTAGTTTTTAGTGTTTTTTTTTTGTTTTTTTTGGGAATTCTCTAGCTCGGGTCGAGCAAAAACGGTTCCGAACGAGAAAATTTTTTTTTCTCTTTTTCGGCCAGTCCCATCCCATAAGCTTGAAATGAAACCATGATTTTTTTTTTAAAATTTTTTTTTCTATTTTTTTGGGAATTTTTTGCCTCAGGTCGTGTAAAACCGGTTCCGAACAAGATTTTTTTTTTTTTTTTTCTCTTTTTCGGCCTGTCCCGACCAGTTTCGGCTTCAAATGAAGTAAGGAAGATATTTTTTAATTTTCTGATATTTTTTGCAATTTTTTTTCGGATGTCGCACTCTCAGGTCGGGAAAAAACGGTTCCGAACGAGAAAATTTTTTTTTCTCTTTTTCGGCCTTTTTCTTCTTGAAAAAGAAGCCAATCTGATCTTTTTGAAATTTTTTTTTCTACTTCTTGGGAATTCTCCTGCTCGGGTCATGTAAAAACTGTTCCGAATGAAAAAAAAAAAAAATTCTTTGTTTTTCGTCCTGTCTTGACCCATTTCGGCTTGGAATGAAGCCAGGATGATGTTTTTAAATTTTTTGAATTTTTTTGCTATTTTCATCAAAATTCTCTCGCTTGGGTTGAGTAAAAACGGTTCCGAGCTAGAAATTTGTTTTTCTTCTTTTTCGTTCTCCTCCGACCCGTTTCGGGTTAAAATCAAGCCAGGAAGATTTTTTTCAGTTTTTTGAATTTTTTTGCTAGAAAAAACAGTTGCGAACGAGAAAAAAATTTTCTCTCCTTTTCGGCCTCTCCCGACCCCTTTAGGCTTGAAATGAAGCCAGGTTGATTTTTTTTTAAATTTTTTGAATTTTTTTTCTATTGTTTTTTAGAATTCTATAGCTTGGGTCGGGTAAAAACGGTACCAAGTTAGAAATTTTTTTTTTTCCCATTCTTCGGCCTGTCCCGACCCGTTTCTGGATGAAATGAAGCCAGGTTGATTTTTTTTTTAGTTTTTTGGATTTTTTAAATATTTTTTTTGTGTTCTCTAGCTCGGATCAGTTAAAAACGGTTCCAAAGAAGAAATTTTTTTCTCTTTTTTGGCCTATCCCGACCCGTTTCGGCTTGACAATGATGCTAGGATGATTTTTTTAAAATTTTTTTGCTGTTTTTTTCGAATTCTCACGCTCAGGTCGGGAAAAAACGGTTCTGAACGAGAAAATTTTTTCTCTCTTTTTCGTACTCTCCCGACCCGTTTGGCTGCAAATGAAGGAAGGATGGTTTTTTTAAAATTTTTTTGCTGTTTTTTTCGAATTCTCACGCTCAGGTCGGGAAAAAACGGTTCTGAACGAGAAAATTTTTTCTCTCTTTTTCGTACTGTCCTGACCCGTTTGGCTGCAAATGAAGGAAGGATGTTCTTTTTCTATTTTTTTTGTGAATTAGCTCGTGTCGGGTAAGAAGAGTTCTGATTGAGAAAAAAACTTCTCTGTCTTTTTCGGCCTATGTAGTCCTGTTTTGGCTTGAAATGAAGCTTGGATGATGTTTCTAATTTTTTGATCGTTTTTGCTATTTTTTTTGGAATTCACTCGCTCGCTTAGGGTAAAAATGGTTCCGAGCTTTTTTTTTTTTTTTTTCACTTTTTCAGCCAATCCCGTCCCGTTTCGGCTTGAAATGAAGTCAGGATGATTTGTTTTAGTTTTTAGAGTTTTTTTCATGTTTTTTGGGAATTCTCTATCTCAGGTCGGGTAGAAAAGGTTCCGAACAAGAAAATTTTTTTCATTCTTTTTCGGCCAGTCCCGTCCCGTTTCAGATTGAAATGAAACCAGGATGATATTTTTTAATTTTTTGCTATTTTTTTCAGAATTCTCTCTCTTGGGTCGATTAAAAACGGTTTCGAGCTAGAAATTTTTTTTTTTTCTCTTTTTCGGCCGGCTACAACCCGTTTCGGGTTGAAAAGAAGCCAGGAAGATTTTTTTCAGTTTTTTGAATTTTTTTTGCAAGAAAAAACTGTTCCGAACAAGAAAATAATTTTCTCTCTTTTTCGGCCTCTCTCGACTTATTTCGGCTTGAAATGAAGCCATGTTTATTTTTTTTAAATTCTTTGAATTTTTTTCTATTATTTTTTGGAATTCTATAGCTTGGGTCGAGTAAAAAAGGTACCGAGTTAGAAAATAATTTTTTCTCTTTTTCGGCCAATCCCGACCCGTTTCGTGTTGAAATGAAGCCAGGAAGATGTTTTTCAATTTTTTGAATTTTTTTTCTTTGGGAATTCTCAAGCTTGGGTCGGGAAAAAACCGTTTCGAATGAGAAATTTTTTTTTTTTCACTTTTTCGGCCTTCCCCGACCCATTTCGGCTTGAATTAATGCGAGAGTGATGTTTTGCAATTTTTTGAATTTTTTTGGGAATTCCCAAGCTTGGGTCGGGAAAAAACAGTTACGAATGAGAAAATTTTTTTCTCTCTTTTTGGGCTATCCCGACCCGTTTCGGCTTGACAATGAAGTCAGGATGATTTTTTTTAATTTTTTTGCCCTTTTTTTGGAATTGTCACACTCAGGTCGGGAAAAAACGGTTCCGAACGAGAAAATTTTTTTTCTCTTTTTCGTACTGTCCCGACCCGTTCGGCTTCAAATGAAGCTAGGATGGTTTTTTTTTTTTTAATTTTTTTCTATTTTTTTGTGAATTCTCTAGCACGTGTCGGGTAATAACAGTTCCAATTGAGAAAAAAATTTAGTGTCTTTTTCGGCCTGTCCAGCCCGTTTTGGCTTGAAATGAAGCCATGATGATGTTTTTCATTTTTTGATCTTTTTTCCTATTTTTTTGGAATTCACTCACTCGCGTAGTGTAAAAACGGTTACGTGCTCGAAATTTTTTTTTTGCTCATTTTCAGCCAATCCCAACCCGTCTCGGCTTGAAATGAAGCCCGGATGATTTTTTTTTAGTTTTTAGTGTTTTTTTTTTGTTTTTTTTGGGAATTCTCTAGCTCGGGTCGAGCAAAAACGGTTCCGAACGAGAAAATTTTTTTTTCTCTTTTTCGGCCAGTCCCATCCCATAAGCTTGAAATGAAACCTGGATTTTTTTTTTTTAATTTTTTTTTCTATTTTTTTGGGAATTTTCTGCTTCAGGTCGTGTAAAAACGGTTCCGAACAAGATTTTTTTTTTTTTTTTTTTCTCTTTTTCGGCCTGTCCCGACCAGTTTCGGCTTGAAATGAAGTAAGGAAGATATTTTTTAATTTTCTGATATTTTTTGCAATTTTTTTTCGGATGTCGCACTCTCAAGTCGGGATAAAACGGTTCCGAACGAGAAATTTTTTTTTTCTCTTTTTCGGCCTTTTTCTTCTTGAAAAAGAAGCCAATCTGATCTTTTTGAAATTTTTTTTTCTACTTCTTGGGAATTCTCCTGCTTGGGTCATGTAAAAACTTTTCCGAATGAAAAAAAAAAAAATTCTTTGTTTTTCGTCCTGTCTTGACCCATTTCGGCTTGGAATGAAGCCAGGATGATGTTTTTAAATTTTTTGCTATTTTCTTCAAAATTCTCTCGCTTGGGTTGAGTAAAAACGGTTCCGAGCTAGAAATTTGTTTTTCTTCTTTTTCGGTCTCCTCCGACCCGTTTCGGGTTAAAATCAATCCAGGAAGATTTTTTTCAGTTTTTTGAATTTTTTTGCTAGAAAAAACAGTTGCGAACGAGAAAAAAATTTTCTCCCCTTTTCGGCCTCTCCCGACCCGTTTAGGCTTGAAATGAAGCCAGGTTGATTTTTTTTTAAATTTTTTGAATTTTTTTTGTATTGTTTTTTAGAATTCTATAGCTTGGGTCGGGTAAAAACGGTACCAAGTTAGAAATTTTTTTTTTTTCCCATTCTTCGGCCTGTCCCGACCCGTTTCCGGTTGAAATGAAGCCAGGTTGATTTTTTTTTTTAGTTTTTTGGATTTTTTAAATATTTTTTTTGTGTTCTCTTGCTCGGATCAGTTAAAAACGGTTCCCAAGAAGAAAATTTTTTCTCATTTTTGGCCTATCCCGACCCGTTTCGGCTTTACAATGAAGCCAGGATGATTTTTTTAAAATTTTTTTGCTGTTTTTTTCGAATTCTCACGCTCAGGTCGGGAAAAAACGGTTCTGAACGAGAAAATTTTTTCTCTCTTTTTCGTACTGTCCCGACCCGTTTGGCTGCAAATGAAGGAAGGATGGTTTTTTTTCGATTTTTTTTGTGAATTAGCTCGTGTCGGGTAAGAAGAGTTCCGATTGAGAAAAAAACTTCTCTGTCTTTTTCGGCCTATGTAGTCCTTTTTTGGCTTGAAATGAAGCTAGGATGATGTTTCTAATTTTTTGATCGTTTTTGTTTTTTTTTTTTGGAATTCACTCGCTCGCTTAGGGTAAAAATGGTTCCGAGCTATTTTTTTTTTTTTTTTTCTCTTTTTCAGCCAATCCCGTCCCGTTTCGGCTTGAAATGAAGTCAGGATGATTTGTTTTAGTTTTTAGAGTTTTTTTCATTTTTTTTGGGAATTCTCTATCTCAGGTCGGGTAGAAAAGGTTCCGAACGAGAAAATTTTTTTCAATCTTTTTCGGCCAGTCACGTCCCGTTTCAGATTGAAATGAAACCAGGATGATATTTTTTAATTTTTTGCTATTTTTTTCAGAATTCTCTCTCTTGGGTCGATTGAAAACGGTTTCGAGCTAGAAAAATTTTTTTTTCCTCTTTTTCGGCCAGCTACGACCCGTTTCGGGTTAAAAGAAGCCAGGAAGATTTTTTTCAGTTTTTTGAATTTTTTTGCAAGAAAATAATTTTCTCTCTTTTTCGGCCTCTCTCGACCCATTTCGGCTTGAAATGAAGCCATGTTTATTTTTTTAAAATTCTTTGAATTTTTTTCTATTATTTTTTGGAATTCTATAGCTTGGGTCGAGTAAAAAAGGTACCGAGTTAGAAAATAATTTTTTCTCTTTTTCGGCCAATCCCGACCCGTTTCGTGTTGAAATGAAGCCAGGAAGATGTTTTTCAATTTTTTGAATTTTTTTTCTTTTTTTTTTTGGGAATTCTCAAGCTTGGGTCGGGAAAAAACCGTTTCGAATGAGAAATTTTTTGTTTTTCACTTTTTCAGCCTTCCCCGACCCATTTCGGCTTGAAATAATGCGAGAGTGATGTTTTTCAATTTTTTGAATTTTTTTGGGAATTCCCAAGCTTGGGTCGGGAAAAAACAGTTACGAATGAGAAAATTTTTTTCTCTCTTTTTGGGCTATCCCGACCCGTTTCGGCTTGACAATGAAGTCAGGATGATTTTTTTTAATTTTTTTGCCATTTTTTTGGAATTCTCACACTCAGGTCGGGAAAAAACGGTTCCGAACGAGAAATTTTTTTTTCTCTTTTTCGTACTGTCCCGACCCGTTCGGCTTCAAATGAAGCCAGGATGGTTTTTTTTTTTTTAATTTTTTTCTATTTTTTTGTGAATTCTCTAGCACGTGTCGGGTAATAACAGTTCCAATTGAGAAAAAAATTTACTGCCTTTTTCGGCCTGTCCAGCCCGTTTTGGCTTGAAATGAAGCCATGATGATGTTTTTCATTTTATGATCTTTTTTCCTATTTTTTTGGAATTCACTCACTCGCGTAGGGTAAAAACGGTTACGAGCTCGAAATTTTTTTTTTGCTCATTTTCAGCCAATCCCGACCCGTCTCGGCTTGAAATGAAGCCAGGATGATTTTTTTTTAGTTTTTAGTGTTTTTTTTTTGTTTTTTTTGGGAATTCTCTAGCTCGGGTCGAGCAAAAACGGTTCCGAACGAGAAATTTTTTTTTTCTCTTTTTCGGCCAGTCCCATCCCATAAGCTTGAAATGAAACCAGGATTTTTTAAAAAAAAATTTTTTTTCTATTTTTTTGGGAATTTTCTGCCTCAGGTCGTGTAATAACGGTTCCGAACAAGATTTTTTTTTTTTTTTTTTTCTCTTTTTCGGCCTGTCCCGACCAGTTTCGGCTTGAAATGAAGTAAGGAAGATATTTTTTAATTTTCTGATATTTTTTGCAATTTTTTTTCGGATGTCGCACTCTCAGGTCGGGAAAAAACGGTTCCGAACGAGAAATTTTTTTTTTTCTCTTTTTCGGCCTTTTTCTTCTTGAAAAAGAAGCCAATCTGATCTTTTTGAAATTTTTTTTTCTACTTCTTGGGAATTCTCCTGCTTGGATCATGTAAAAACTGTTCCGAATGAAAAAAAAAAAAAAATCTTTGTTTTTCGTCCTGTCTTGACCCATTTCGGTTGGAATGAAGCCAGGATGATGTTTTCAAATTTTTTGAATTTTTTTGCTATTTTCTTCAAAATTCTCTCGCTTGGGTTGAGTAAAAACGGTTCCGAGCTAGAAATTTGTTTTTTTTCTTTTTCGGTCTCCTCCGACCCGTTTCGGGTTAAAATCAAGCCAGGAAGATTTTTTTCAGTTTTTTGAATTTTTTTGCAAGAAAAAACAGTTGCGAACGTGAAAAAAATTTTCTCTCCTTTTCGGCCTCTCCCGACCCGTTTAGGCTTGAAATGAAGCCAGGTTGATTTTTTTTTTAATTTTTTGAATTTTTTTTCTATTGTTTTTTAGTATTCTATAGCTTGGGTCGGGTAAAAACGGTACCAAGTTAGAAAATTTTTTTTTTCCCATTCTTCGGCCTGTCCCGACCCGTTTCCGGTTGAAATGAAGCCAGGTTGATTTTTTTTTTTAGTTTTTTGGATTTTTTAAATATTTTTTTTGTGTTCTCTTGCTCGGATCAGTTAAAAACAGTTCCCAAGAAGAAATTTTTTTCTCATTTTTGGCCTATCCCGACCCGTTTCGGCTTGACAATGAAGCCAGGATGATTTTTTTAAAATTTTTTTGCTGTTTTTTTCGAATTCTCACGCTCAGGTCGGGAAAAAACGGTTCTGAACGAGAAAATTTTTTCTCTCTTTTTCGTACTGTCCTGACCCGTTTGGCTGCAAATGAAGGAAGGATGGTTTTTTTTCGATTTTTTTTGTGAATTAGCTCGTGTCAGGTAAGAAGAGTTCCGATTGAGAAAAAAACTTCTCTGTCTTTTTCGGCCTATGTAGTCCTGTTTTGGCTTGAAATGAAGCTAGGATGATGTTTCTAATTTTTTGTTCGTTTTTGCTATTTTTTTTGGAATTCACTCGCTCGCTTAGGGTAAAAATGGTTCCGAGCTATTTTTTTTTTTTTTTTTTCTCTTTTTCAGCCAATCCCGTCCCGTTTCGGCTTGAAATGCAGTCAGGATGATTTGCTTTAGTTTTTAGAGTTTTTTTCATTTTTTTTGGGAATTCTCTATCTCAGGTCGGGTAGAAAAGGTTCCGAACGAGAAAATTTTTTTCAATCTTTTTCGGCCAGTCCCGTCCCGTTTCAGATTGAAATGAAACCAGGATGATATTTTTTAGTTTTTTGCTATTTTTTTCA
Organism: Quercus tomentella; assembly: GCA_028535165.1. Classification (NCBI taxonomy): domain Eukaryota; kingdom Viridiplantae; phylum Streptophyta; class Magnoliopsida; order Fagales; family Fagaceae; genus Quercus; species Quercus tomentella. Next base: position 46,685,759 of record JAPQVY010000068.1, read on the forward strand.
GATTTCTCTCTCTTGGGTCGATTGAAAATGGTTTCGAGCTAGAAATTTTTTTTTTTTCTCTTTTTCGGCCAGCTACGACCCGTTTCGGGTTAAAAGAAGCCAGGAAGATTTTTTTCAGTTTTTTGAATTTTTTTGCAAGAAAAAACTGTTCCCAACAAGAAAATAATTTTCTCTCTTTTTCGGCCTCTCTCGACCCATTTCGGCTTGAAATGAAGCCATGTTTATTTTTTTAAAATTCTTTGAATTTTTTTCTATTATTTTTTGGAATTCTATAGCTTGGGTCGAGTCAAAAAGGTACCGAGTTAGAAAATATTTTTTTCTCTTTTTCGGCCAATCCCGACCCGTTTCGTGTTGAAATGAAGCCAGGAAGATGTTTTTCAATTTTTTGAATTTTTTTTCTTTTTTTTTTTGGGAATTCTCAAGCTTGGGTCGGGGAAAAACCGTTTCGAATGAGAAATTTTTTGTTTTTCACTTTTTCAGCCTTCCCCGACCCATTTCGGCTTGAAATAATGTGAGAGTGATGTTTTTCAAATTTTTGAATTTTTTTGGGAATTCCCAAGCTTGGGTCGGGAAAAAACAGTTACGAATGAGAAAATTTTATTCTCTCTTTTTGGGCTATCCCGACCCGTTTCGGCTTGACAATGAAGTGAGGATGATTTTTTTTAATTTTTTTGCCCTTTTTTTGGAATTCTCACACTCAGGTCGGGAAAAAACGGTTCCGAACGAGAAAATTTTTTATCTCTTTTTCGTACTGTCCCGACCCGTTCGGCTTCAAATGAAGCCAGGATGGTTTTTTTTTTTTAATTTTTTTCTATTTTTTTTGTGAATTCTCTAGCACGTGTCGGGTAATAACAGTTCCAATTGAGAAAAAAATTTAGTGTCTTTTTCGTCCTGTCCAGCCCGTTTTGGCTTGAAATGAAGCCATGATGATGTTTTTCATTTTTTGATCTTTTTTCCTATTTTTTTGGAATTCACTCACTCGCGTAGGGTAAAAACGGTTACGAGCTCGAAATTTTTTTTTTGCTCATTTTCAGCCAATCCCGACCCGTCTCGGCTTGAAATGAAGCCAGGATGATTTTTTTTTAGTTTTTAGTGTTTTTTTTTTGTTTTTTTTGGGAATTCTCTAGCTCGGGTCGAGCAAAAACGGTTCCGAACGAGAAAATTTTTTTTTCTCTTTTTCGGCCAGTCCCATCCCATAAGCTTGAAATGAAACCATGATTTTTTTTTTAAAATTTTTTTTTCTATTTTTTTGGGAATTTTTTGCCTCAGGTCGTGTAAAACCGGTTCCGAACAAGATTTTTTTTTTTTTTTTTCTCTTTTTCGGCCTGTCCCGACCAGTTTCGGCTTCAAATGAAGTAAGGAAGATATTTTTTAATTTTCTGATATTTTTTGCAATTTTTTTTCGGATGTCGCACTCTCAGGTCGGGAAAAAACGGTTCCGAACGAGAAAATTTTTTTTTCTCTTTTTCGGCCTTTTTCTTCTTGAAAAAGAAGCCAATCTGATCTTTTTGAAATTTTTTTTTCTACTTCTTGGGAATTCTCCTGCTCGGGTCATGTAAAAACTGTTCCGAATGAAAAAAAAAAAAAATTCTTTGTTTTTCGTCCTGTCTTGACCCATTTCGGCTTGGAATGAAGCCAGGATGATGTTTTTAAATTTTTTGAATTTTTTTGCTATTTTCATCAAAATTCTCTCGCTTGGGTTGAGTAAAAACGGTTCCGAGCTAGAAATTTGTTTTTCTTCTTTTTCGTTCTCCTCCGACCCGTTTCGGGTTAAAATCAAGCCAGGAAGATTTTTTTCAGTTTTTTGAATTTTTTTGCTAGAAAAAACAGTTGCGAACGAGAAAAAAATTTTCTCTCCTTTTCGGCCTCTCCCGACCCCTTTAGGCTTGAAATGAAGCCAGGTTGATTTTTTTTTAAATTTTTTGAATTTTTTTTCTATTGTTTTTTAGAATTCTATAGCTTGGGTCGGGTAAAAACGGTACCAAGTTAGAAATTTTTTTTTTTCCCATTCTTCGGCCTGTCCCGACCCGTTTCTGGATGAAATGAAGCCAGGTTGATTTTTTTTTTAGTTTTTTGGATTTTTTAAATATTTTTTTTGTGTTCTCTAGCTCGGATCAGTTAAAAACGGTTCCAAAGAAGAAATTTTTTTCTCTTTTTTGGCCTATCCCGACCCGTTTCGGCTTGACAATGATGCTAGGATGATTTTTTTAAAATTTTTTTGCTGTTTTTTTCGAATTCTCACGCTCAGGTCGGGAAAAAACGGTTCTGAACGAGAAAATTTTTTCTCTCTTTTTCGTACTCTCCCGACCCGTTTGGCTGCAAATGAAGGAAGGATGGTTTTTTTAAAATTTTTTTGCTGTTTTTTTCGAATTCTCACGCTCAGGTCGGGAAAAAACGGTTCTGAACGAGAAAATTTTTTCTCTCTTTTTCGTACTGTCCTGACCCGTTTGGCTGCAAATGAAGGAAGGATGTTCTTTTTCTATTTTTTTTGTGAATTAGCTCGTGTCGGGTAAGAAGAGTTCTGATTGAGAAAAAAACTTCTCTGTCTTTTTCGGCCTATGTAGTCCTGTTTTGGCTTGAAATGAAGCTTGGATGATGTTTCTAATTTTTTGATCGTTTTTGCTATTTTTTTTGGAATTCACTCGCTCGCTTAGGGTAAAAATGGTTCCGAGCTTTTTTTTTTTTTTTTTCACTTTTTCAGCCAATCCCGTCCCGTTTCGGCTTGAAATGAAGTCAGGATGATTTGTTTTAGTTTTTAGAGTTTTTTTCATGTTTTTTGGGAATTCTCTATCTCAGGTCGGGTAGAAAAGGTTCCGAACAAGAAAATTTTTTTCATTCTTTTTCGGCCAGTCCCGTCCCGTTTCAGATTGAAATGAAACCAGGATGATATTTTTTAATTTTTTGCTATTTTTTTCAGAATTCTCTCTCTTGGGTCGATTAAAAACGGTTTCGAGCTAGAAATTTTTTTTTTTTCTCTTTTTCGGCCGGCTACAACCCGTTTCGGGTTGAAAAGAAGCCAGGAAGATTTTTTTCAGTTTTTTGAATTTTTTTTGCAAGAAAAAACTGTTCCGAACAAGAAAATAATTTTCTCTCTTTTTCGGCCTCTCTCGACTTATTTCGGCTTGAAATGAAGCCATGTTTATTTTTTTTAAATTCTTTGAATTTTTTTCTATTATTTTTTGGAATTCTATAGCTTGGGTCGAGTAAAAAAGGTACCGAGTTAGAAAATAATTTTTTCTCTTTTTCGGCCAATCCCGACCCGTTTCGTGTTGAAATGAAGCCAGGAAGATGTTTTTCAATTTTTTGAATTTTTTTTCTTTGGGAATTCTCAAGCTTGGGTCGGGAAAAAACCGTTTCGAATGAGAAATTTTTTTTTTTTCACTTTTTCGGCCTTCCCCGACCCATTTCGGCTTGAATTAATGCGAGAGTGATGTTTTGCAATTTTTTGAATTTTTTTGGGAATTCCCAAGCTTGGGTCGGGAAAAAACAGTTACGAATGAGAAAATTTTTTTCTCTCTTTTTGGGCTATCCCGACCCGTTTCGGCTTGACAATGAAGTCAGGATGATTTTTTTTAATTTTTTTGCCCTTTTTTTGGAATTGTCACACTCAGGTCGGGAAAAAACGGTTCCGAACGAGAAAATTTTTTTTCTCTTTTTCGTACTGTCCCGACCCGTTCGGCTTCAAATGAAGCTAGGATGGTTTTTTTTTTTTTAATTTTTTTCTATTTTTTTGTGAATTCTCTAGCACGTGTCGGGTAATAACAGTTCCAATTGAGAAAAAAATTTAGTGTCTTTTTCGGCCTGTCCAGCCCGTTTTGGCTTGAAATGAAGCCATGATGATGTTTTTCATTTTTTGATCTTTTTTCCTATTTTTTTGGAATTCACTCACTCGCGTAGTGTAAAAACGGTTACGTGCTCGAAATTTTTTTTTTGCTCATTTTCAGCCAATCCCAACCCGTCTCGGCTTGAAATGAAGCCCGGATGATTTTTTTTTAGTTTTTAGTGTTTTTTTTTTGTTTTTTTTGGGAATTCTCTAGCTCGGGTCGAGCAAAAACGGTTCCGAACGAGAAAATTTTTTTTTCTCTTTTTCGGCCAGTCCCATCCCATAAGCTTGAAATGAAACCTGGATTTTTTTTTTTTAATTTTTTTTTTCTATTTTTTTGGGAATTTTCTGCTTCAGGTCGTGTAAAAACGGTTCCGAACAAGATTTTTTTTTTTTTTTTTTTCTCTTTTTCGGCCTGTCCCGACCAGTTTCGGCTTGAAATGAAGTAAGGAAGATATTTTTTAATTTTCTGATATTTTTTGCAATTTTTTTTCGGATGTCGCACTCTCAAGTCGGGATAAAACGGTTCCGAACGAGAAATTTTTTTTTTCTCTTTTTCGGCCTTTTTCTTCTTGAAAAAGAAGCCAATCTGATCTTTTTGAAATTTTTTTTTCTACTTCTTGGGAATTCTCCTGCTTGGGTCATGTAAAAACTTTTCCGAATGAAAAAAAAAAAAATTCTTTGTTTTTCGTCCTGTCTTGACCCATTTCGGCTTGGAATGAAGCCAGGATGATGTTTTTAAATTTTTTGCTATTTTCTTCAAAATTCTCTCGCTTGGGTTGAGTAAAAACGGTTCCGAGCTAGAAATTTGTTTTTCTTCTTTTTCGGTCTCCTCCGACCCGTTTCGGGTTAAAATCAATCCAGGAAGATTTTTTTCAGTTTTTTGAATTTTTTTGCTAGAAAAAACAGTTGCGAACGAGAAAAAAATTTTCTCCCCTTTTCGGCCTCTCCCGACCCGTTTAGGCTTGAAATGAAGCCAGGTTGATTTTTTTTTAAATTTTTTGAATTTTTTTTGTATTGTTTTTTAGAATTCTATAGCTTGGGTCGGGTAAAAACGGTACCAAGTTAGAAATTTTTTTTTTTTCCCATTCTTCGGCCTGTCCCGACCCGTTTCCGGTTGAAATGAAGCCAGGTTGATTTTTTTTTTTAGTTTTTTGGATTTTTTAAATATTTTTTTTGTGTTCTCTTGCTCGGATCAGTTAAAAACGGTTCCCAAGAAGAAAATTTTTTCTCATTTTTGGCCTATCCCGACCCGTTTCGGCTTTACAATGAAGCCAGGATGATTTTTTTCACGCTCAGGTCGGGAAAAAACGGTTCTGAACGAGAAAATTTTTTCTCTCTTTTTCGTACTGTCCCGACCCGTTTGGCTGCAAATGAAGGAAGGATGGTTTTTTTTCGATTTTTTTTGTGAATTAGCTCGTGTCGGGTAAGAAGAGTTCCGATTGAGAAAAAAACTTCTCTGTCTTTTTCGGCCTATGTAGTCCTTTTTTGGCTTGAAATGAAGCTAGGATGATGTTTCTAATTTTTTGATCGTTTTTGTTTTTTTTTTTTGGAATTCACTCGCTCGCTTAGGGTAAAAATGGTTCCGAGCTATTTTTTTTTTTTTTTTTCTCTTTTTCAGCCAATCCCGTCCCGTTTCGGCTTGAAATGAAGTCAGGATGATTTGTTTTAGTTTTTAGAGTTTTTTTCATTTTTTTTGGGAATTCTCTATCTCAGGTCGGGTAGAAAAGGTTCCGAACGAGAAAATTTTTTTCAATCTTTTTCGGCCAGTCACGTCCCGTTTCAGATTGAAATGAAACCAGGATGATATTTTTTAATTTTTTGCTATTTTTTTCAGAATTCTCTCTCTTGGGTCGATTGAAAACGGTTTCGAGCTAGAAAAATTTTTTTTTCCTCTTTTTCGGCCAGCTACGACCCGTTTCGGGTTAAAAGAAGCCAGGAAGATTTTTTTCAGTTTTTTGAATTTTTTTGCAAGAAAATAATTTTCTCTCTTTTTCGGCCTCTCTCGACCCATTTCGGCTTGAAATGAAGCCATGTTTATTTTTTTAAAATTCTTTGAATTTTTTTCTATTATTTTTTGGAATTCTATAGCTTGGGTCGAGTAAAAAAGGTACCGAGTTAGAAAATAATTTTTTCTCTTTTTCGGCCAATCCCGACCCGTTTCGTGTTGAAATGAAGCCAGGAAGATGTTTTTCAATTTTTTGAATTTTTTTTCTTTTTTTTTTTGGGAATTCTCAAGCTTGGGTCGGGAAAAAACCGTTTCGAATGAGAAATTTTTTGTTTTTCACTTTTTCAGCCTTCCCCGACCCATTTCGGCTTGAAATAATGCGAGAGTGATGTTTTTCAATTTTTTGAATTTTTTTGGGAATTCCCAAGCTTGGGTCGGGAAAAAACAGTTACGAATGAGAAAATTTTTTTCTCTCTTTTTGGGCTATCCCGACCCGTTTCGGCTTGACAATGAAGTCAGGATGATTTTTTTTAATTTTTTTGCCATTTTTTTGGAATTCTCACACTCAGGTCGGGAAAAAACGGTTCCGAACGAGAAATTTTTTTTTCTCTTTTTCGTACTGTCCCGACCCGTTCGGCTTCAAATGAAGCCAGGATGGTTTTTTTTTTTTTAATTTTTTTCTATTTTTTTGTGAATTCTCTAGCACGTGTCGGGTAATAACAGTTCCAATTGAGAAAAAAATTTACTGCCTTTTTCGGCCTGTCCAGCCCGTTTTGGCTTGAAATGAAGCCATGATGATGTTTTTCATTTTATGATCTTTTTTCCTATTTTTTTGGAATTCACTCACTCGCGTAGGGTAAAAACGGTTACGAGCTCGAAATTTTTTTTTTGCTCATTTTCAGCCAATCCCGACCCGTCTCGGCTTGAAATGAAGCCAGGATGATTTTTTTTTAGTTTTTAGTGTTTTTTTTTTGTTTTTTTTGGGAATTCTCTAGCTCGGGTCGAGCAAAAACGGTTCCGAACGAGAAATTTTTTTTTTCTCTTTTTCGGCCAGTCCCATCCCATAAGCTTGAAATGAAACCAGGATTTTTTTAAAAAAAATTTTTTTTCTATTTTTTTGGGAATTTTCTGCCTCAGGTCGTGTAATAACGGTTCCGAACAAGATTTTTTTTTTTTTTTTTTTCTCTTTTTCGGCCTGTCCCGACCAGTTTCGGCTTGAAATGAAGTAAGGAAGATATTTTTTAATTTTCTGATATTTTTTGCAATTTTTTTTCGGATGTCGCACTCTCAGGTCGGGAAAAAACGGTTCCGAACGAGAAATTTTTTTTTTTCTCTTTTTCGGCCTTTTTCTTCTTGAAAAAGAAGCCAATCTGATCTTTTTGAAATTTTTTTTTCTACTTCTTGGGAATTCTCCTGCTTGGATCATGTAAAAACTGTTCCGAATGAAAAAAAAAAAAAAATCTTTGTTTTTCGTCCTGTCTTGACCCATTTCGGTTGGAATGAAGCCAGGATGATGTTTTCAAATTTTTTGAATTTTTTTGCTATTTTCTTCAAAATTCTCTCGCTTGGGTTGAGTAAAAACGGTTCCGAGCTAGAAATTTGTTTTTTTTCTTTTTCGGTCTCCTCCGACCCGTTTCGGGTTAAAATCAAGCCAGGAAGATTTTTTTCAGTTTTTTGAATTTTTTTGCAAGAAAAAACAGTTGCGAACGAGAAAAAAATTTTCTCTCCTTTTCGGCCTCTCCCGACCCGTTTAGGCTTGAAATGAAGCCAGGTTGATTTTTTTTTTAATTTTTTGAATTTTTTTTCTATTGTTTTTTAGTATTCTATAGCTTGGGTCGGGTAAAAACGGTACCAAGTTAGAAAATTTTTTTTTTCCCATTCTTCGGCCTGTCCCGACCCGTTTCCGGTTGAAATGAAGCCAGGTTGATTTTTTTTTTTAGTTTTTTGGATTTTTTAAATATTTTTTTTGTGTTCTCTTGCTCGGATCAGTTAAAAACAGTTCCCAAGAAGAAATTTTTTTCTCATTTTTGGCCTATCCCGACCCGTTTCGGCTTGACAATGAAGCCAGGATGATTTTTTTAAAATTTTTTTGCTGTTTTTTTCGAATTCTCACGCTCAGGTCGGGAAAAAACGGTTCTGAACGAGAAAATTTTTTCTCTCTTTTTCGTACTGTCCTGACCCGTTTGGCTGCAAATGAAGGAAGGATGGTTTTTTTTCGATTTTTTTTGTGAATTAGCTCGTGTCAGGTAAGAAGAGTTCCGATTGAGAAAAAAACTTCTCTGTCTTTTTCGGCCTATGTAGTCCTGTTTTGGCTTGAAATGAAGCTAGGATGATGTTTCTAATTTTTTGTTCGTTTTTGCTATTTTTTTTGGAATTCACTCGCTCGCTTAGGGTAAAAATGGTTCCGAGCTATTTTTTTTTTTTTTTTTTCTCTTTTTCAGCCAATCCCGTCCCGTTTCGGCTTGAAATGCAGTCAGGATGATTTGCTTTAGTTTTTAGAGTTTTTTTCATTTTTTTTGGGAATTCTCTATCTCAGGTCGGGTAGAAAAGGTTCCGAACGAGAAAATTTTTTTCAATCTTTTTCGGCCAGTCCCGTCCCGTTTCAGATTGAAATGAAACCAGGATGATATTTTTTAGTTTTTTGCTATTTTTTTCAGATTTCTCTCTCTTGGGTCGATTGAAAATGGTTTCGAGCTAGAAATTTTTTTTTTTTCTCTTTTTCGGCCAGCTACGACCCGTTTCGGGTTAAAAGAAGCCAGGAAGATTTTTTTCAGTTTTTTGAATTTTTTTGCAAGAAAAAACTGTTCCCAACAAGAAAATAATTTTCTCTCTTTTTCGGCCTCTCTCGACCCATTTCGGCTTGAAATGAAGCCATGTTTATTTTTTTAAAATTCTTTGAATTTTTTTCTATTATTTTTTGGAATTCTATAGCTTGGGTCGAGTAAAAAAGGTACCGAGTTAGAAAATAATTTTTTCTCTTTTTCGGCCAATCCCGACCCGTTTCGTGTTGAAATGAAGCCAGGAAGATGTTTTTCAATTTTTTGAATTTTTTTTCTTTTTTTTTTTGGGAATTCTCAAGCTTGGGTCGGGAAAACACCGTTTCGAATGAGAAATTTTTTGTTTTTCACTTTTTCAGCCTTCCCCGACCCATTTCGGCTTGAAATAATGCGAGAGTGATGTTTTTCAATTTTTTGAATTTTTTTGGGAATTCCCAAGCTTGGGTCGGGAAAAAACAGTTACGAATGAGAAATTTTTTTTCTCTCTTTTTGGGCTATCCCGACCCGTTTCGGCTTGACAATGAAGTCAGGATGATTTTTTTTAATTTTTTTGCCCTTTTTTTGGAATTCTCACACTCAGGTCGGGAAAAAACGGTTCCGAACGAGAAAATTTTTTTTCTCTTTTTCGTACTGTCCCGACCCGTTCGGCTTCAAATGAAGCCAGGATGGTTTTTTTTTTTTACTTTTTTTCTATTTTTTTGTGAATTCTCTAGCACGTGTCGGGTAATAACAGTTCCAATTGAGAAAAAAATTTACTGTCTTTTTCGGCCTGTCCAGCCCGTTTTGGCTTGAAATGAAGCCATGATGATGTTTTTCATTTTTTGATCTTTTTTCCTATTTTTTTGGAATTCACTCACTCGCGTAGGGTAAAAACGGTTACGAGCTCGAAATTTTTTTTTTGCTCATTTTCTGCCAATCCCGACCCGTCTCGGCTTGAAATAAAGCCAGGATGATTTTTTTTTAGTTTGTAGTGTTTTTTTTTTGTTTTTTTTGGGAATTCTCTAGCTCGGGTCGAGCAAAAACGGTTCCGAACGAGAAATTTTTTTTTTCTCTTTTTCGGCCAGTCCCATCCCATAAGCTTGAAATGAAACCAGGATTTTTTTTTTTAAATTTTTTTTTCTATTTTTTTGGGAATTTTCTGCCTCAGGTCGTGTAAAAACGGTTCCAAACAAGATTTTTTTTTTTTTTTTTTTTTTTTCTCTTTTTCGGCCTGTCCCGACCAGTTTCGGCTTGAAATGAAGTAAGGAAGATATTTTTTAATTTTCTGATATTTTTTGCAATTTTTTTTCGGATGTCGCACTCTCAAGTCGGGATAAAACGGTTCCGAACGAGAAAATTTTTTTTCCTCTTTGTCGGCCTTTTTCTTCTTGAAAAAGAAGCCAATCTGATCTTTTTGAAATTTTTTTTTCTACTTCTTGGGAATTCTCCTGCTTGGGTCATGTAAAAACTTTTCCGAATGAAAAAAAAAAAAATTCTTTGTTTTTCGTCCTGTCTTGACCCATTTCGGCTTGGAATGAAGCCAGGATGATGTTTTTAAATTTTTTGCTATTTTCTTCAAAATTCTCTCGCTTGGGTTGAGTAAAAACGGTTCCGAGCTAGAAATTTGTTTTTCTTCTTTTTCGGTCTCCTCCGACCCGTTTCGGGTTAAAATCAATCCAGGAAGATTTTTTTCAGTTTTTTGAATTTTTTTGCTAGAAAAAACAGTTGCGAACGAGAAAAAAATTTTCTCCCCTTTTCGGCCTCTCCCGACCCGTTTAGGCTTGAAATGAAGCCCGGTTGATTTTTTTTAAAATTTTTTGAATTTTTTTTCTATTGTTTTTTAGAATTCTATAGCTTGGGTCGGGTAAAAACGGTACCAAGTTAGAAAATTTTTTTTTTCCCATTCTTCGGCCTGTCCCGACCCGTTTCCGGTTGAAATGAAGCCAGGTTGATTTTTTTTTTTAGTTTTTTGGATTTTTTAAATATTTTTTTTGTGTTCTCTTGCTCGGATCAGTTAAAAACGGTTCCCAAGAAGAAAATTTTTTCTCATTTTTGGCCTATCCCGACCCGTTTCGGCTTGACAATGAAGCCAGGATGATTTTTTTAAAATTTTTTTGCTGTTTTTTTCGAATTCTCACGCTCAGGTCGGGAAAAAACGGTTCTGAACGAGAAAATTTTTTCTCTCTTTTTCGTACTGTCCCGACCCGTTTGGCTGCAAATGAAGGAAGGATGGTTTTTTTTCGATTTTTTGTGTGAATTAGCTCGTGTCGGGTAAGAAGAGTTCCGATTGAGAAAAAAACTTCTCTGTCTTTTTCGGCCTATGTAGTCCTGTTTTGGCTTGAAATGAAGCTAGGATGATGTTTCTAATTTTTTGATCGTTTTTGCTATTTTTTTTGGAATTCACTCGCTCGCTTAGGGTAAAAATGGTTCCGAGCTATTTTTTTTTTTTTTTTCTCTTTTTCAGCCAATCCCGTCCCGTTTCGGCTTGAAATGAAGTCAGGATGATTTGTTTTAGTTTTTAGAGTTTTTTTCATTTTTTTTGGGAATTCTCTATCTCAGGTCGGGTAGAAAAGGTTCCGAACGAGAAAATTTTTTTCAATCTTTTTCGGCCAGTCACGTCCCGTTTCAGATTGAAATGAAACCAGGATGATATTTTTTAATTTTTTGCTATTTTTTTCAGAATTCTCTCTCTTGGGTCGATTGAAAACGGTTTCGAGCTAGAAAATTTTTTTTTTCCTCTTTTTCGGCCAGCTACGACCCGTTTCGGGTTAAAAGAAGCCAGGAAGATTTTTTTCAGTTTTTTGAATTTTTTTGCAAGAAAAAACTGTTCCCAACAAGAAAATAATTTTCTCTCTTTTTCGGCCTCTCTCGACCCATTTCGGCTTGAAATGAAGCCATGTTTATTTTTTTAAAATTCTTTGCATTTTTTTCTATTATTTTTTGGAATTCTATAGCTTGGGTCGAGTAAAAAAGGTACCGAGTTAGAAAATAATTTTTTCTCTTTTTCGGCCAATCCCGACCCGTTTCGTGTTGAAATGAAGCCAGGAAGATGTTTTTCAATTTTTTGAATTTTTTTTCTTTTTTTTTTTGGGAATTCTCAAGCTTGGGTCGGGAAAAAACCGTTTCGAATGAGAAATTTTTTGTTTTTCACTTTTTCAGCCTTCCCCGACCCATTTCGGCTTGAAATAATGCGAGAGTGATGTTTTTCAATTTTTTGAATTTTTTTGGGAATTCCCAAGCTTGGGTCGGGAAAAAACAGTTACGAATGAGAAATTTTTTTTCTCTCTTTTTGGGCTATCCCGACCCGTTTCGGCTTGACAATGAAGTCAGGATGATTTTTTTTAATTTTTTTGCCATTTTTTTGGAATTCTCACACTCAGGTCGGGAAAAAACGGTTCCGAACGAGAAAATTTTTTTTCTCTTTTTCGTACTGTCCCGACCCGTTCGGCTTCAAATGAAGCCAGGATGGTTTTTTTTTTTTTAAATTTTTTTCTATTTTTTTGTGAATTCTCTAGCACGTGTCGGGTAATAACAGTTCCAATTGAGAAAAAAATTTACTGTCTTTTTCGGCCTGTCCAGCCCGTTTTGGCTTGAAATGAAGCCATGATGATGTTTTTCATTTTATGATCTTTTTTCCTATTTTTTTGGAATTCACTCACTCGCGTAGGGTAAAAACGGTTACGAGCTCGAAATTTTTTTTTTGCTCATTTTCAGCCAATCCCGACCCGTCTCGGCTTGAAATGAAGCCAGGATGATTTTTTTTTAGTTTTTAGTGTTTTTTTTTTGTTTTTTTTGGGAATTCTCTAGCTCGGGTCGAGCAAAAACGGTTCCGAACGAGAAAATTTTTTTTTCTCTTTTTCGGCCAGTCCCATCCCATAAGCTTGAAATGAAACCAGGATTTTTTTTAAAAAATTTTTTTTTCTATTTTTTTGGGAATTTTCTGCCTCAGGTCGTGTAAAAACGGTTCCGAACAAGATTTTTTTTTTTTTTTTTCTCTTTTTCGGCCTGTCCCGACCAGTTTCGGCTTGAAATGAAGTAAGGAAGATATTTTTTAATTTTCTGATATTTTTTGCAATTTTTTTTCGGATGTCGCACTCTCAAGTCGGGATAAAACGGTTCCGAACGAGAAAATTTTTTTTTCTCTTTTTCGGCCTTTTTCTTCTTGAAAAAGAAGCCAATCTGATCTTTTTGAAATTTTTTTTTCTACTTCTTGGGAATTCTCCTGCTTGGGTCATGTAAAAACTGTTCCGAATGAAAAAAAAAAAAAATTCTTTGTTTTTCGTCCTGTCTTGACCCATTTCGGTTGGAATGAAGCCAGGATGATGTTTTTAAATTTTTTGAATTTTTTGCTATTTTCTTCAAAATTCTCTCGCTTGGGTTGAGTAAAAACGGTTCCGAGCTAGAAATTTGTTTTTCTTCTTTTTCGGTCTCCTCCGACCCGTTTCGGGTTAAAATCAAGCCAGGAAGATTTTTTTCAGTTTTTTGAATTTTTTTGCAGGAAAAAACAGTTGCGAACGAGAAAAAAATTTTCTCTCCTTTTCGGCCTCGCCCGACCCGTTTAGGCTTGAAATGAAGCCAGGTTGATTTTTTTTTAAATTTTTTGAATTTTTTTTCTATTGTTTTTTAGAATTCTATAGCTTGGGTCGGGTAAAAACGGTACCAAGTTAGAAAATTTTTTTTTTCCCATTCTTCGGCCTGTCCCGACCCGTTTCCGGTTGAAATGAAGCCAGGTTGATTTTTTTTTTTTTAGTTTTTTGGATTTTTTAAATATTTTTTTTGTGTTCTCTTGCTCGGATCAGTTAAAAACGGTTCCCAAGAAGAAATTTTTTTCTCATTTTTGGCCTATCCCGACCCGTTTCGGCTTGACAATGAAGCCAGGATGATTTTTTTAAAATTTTTTTGCTGTTTTTTTCGAATTCTCACGCTCAGGTCGGGAAAAAACGGTTCTGAACGAGAAAATTTTTTCTCTCTTTTTCGTACTGTCCCGACCCGTTTGGCTGCAAATGAAGGAAGGATGGTTTTTTTTCGATTTTTTTTGTGAATTAGCTCGTGTCAGGTAAGAAGAGTTCCGATTGAGAAAAAAACTTCTCTGTCTTTTTCGGCCTATGTAGTCCTGTTTTGGCTTGAAATGAAGCTAGGATGATGTTTCTAATTTTTTGATCGTTTTTGCTATTTTTTTTGGAATTCACTCGCTCGCTTAGGGTAAAAATGGTTCCGAGCTATTTTTTTTTTTTTTTTTCTCTTTTTCAGCCAATCCCGTCCCGTTTCGGCTTGAAATGAAGTCAGGATGATTTGTTTTAGTTTTTAGAGTTTTTTTCATTTTTTTTGGGAATTCTCTATCTCAGGTCGGGTAGAAAAGGTTCCGAACGAGAAAATTTTTTTCAATCTTTTTCGGCCAGTCACGTCCCGTTTCAGATTGAAATGAAACCAGGATGATATTTTTTAATTTTTTGCTATTTTTTTCAGAATTCTCTCTCTTGGGTCGATTGAAAACGGTTTCGAGCTAGAAAAATTTTTTTTTCCTCTTTTTCGGCCAGCTACGACCCGTTTCGGGTTAAAAGAAGCCAGGAAGATTTTTTTCAGTTTTTTGAATTTTTTTGCAAGAAAAAACTGTTCCCAACAAGAAAATAATTTTCTCTCTTTTTCGGCCTCTCTCGACCCATTTCGGCTTGAAATGAAGCCATGTTTATTTTTTTAAAATTCTTTGAATTTTTTTCTATTATTTTTTGGAATTCTATAGCTTGGGTCGAGTAAAAAAGGTACCGAGTTAGAAAATAATTTTTTCTCTTTTTCGGCCAATCCCGACCCGTTTCGTGTTGAAATGAAGCCAGGAAGATGTTTTTCAATTTTTTGAATTTTTTTTCTTTTTTTTTTTGGGAATTCTCAAGCTTGGGTCGGGAAAAAACCGTTTCGAATGAGAAATTTTTTGTTTTTCACTTTTTCAGCCTTCCCCGACCCATTTCGGCTTGAAATAATGCGAGAGTGATGTTTTTCAATTTTTTGAATTTTTTTGGGAATTCCCAAGCTTGGGTCGGGAAAAAACAGTTACGAATGAGAAAATTTTTTTCTCTCTTTTTGGGCTGTCCCGACCCGTTTCGGCTTGACAATGAAGTCAGGATGATTTTTTTTAATTTTTTTGCCATTTTTTTGGAATTCTCACACTCAGGTCGGGAAAAAACGGTTCCGAACGAGAAATTTTTTTTTCTCTTTTTCGTACTGTCCCGACCCGTTCGGCTTCAAATGAAGCCAGGATGGTTTTTTTTTTTTTAATTTTTTTCTATTTTTTTGTGAATTCTCTAGCACGTGTCGGGTAATAACAGTTCCAATTGAGAAAAAAATTTACTGTCTTTTTCGGCCTGTCCAGCCCGTTTTGGCTTGAAATGAAGCCATGATGATGTTTTTCATTTTATGATCTTTTTTCCTATTTTTTTGGAATTCACTCACTCGCGTAGGGTAAAAACGGTTACGAGCTCGAAATTTTTTTTTTGCTCATTTTCAGCCAATCCCGACCCGTCTCGGCTTGAAATGAAGCCAGGATGATTTTTTTTTAGTTTTTAGTGTTTTTTTTTTGTTTTTTTTGGGAATTCTCTAGCTCGGGTCGAGCAAAAACGGTTCCGAACGAGAAATTTTTTTTTTCTCTTTTTCGGCCAGTCCCATCCCATAAGCTTGAAATGAAACCAGGATTTTTTTTAAAAAAAATTTTTTTCTATTTTTTTGGGAATTTTCTGCCTCAGGTCGTGTAAAAACGGTTCCGAACAAGATTTTTTTTTTTTTTTTTTTCTCTTTTTCGGCCTGTCCCGACCAGTTTCGGCTTGAAATGAAGTAAGGAAGATATTTTTTAATTTTCTGATATTTTTTGCAATTTTTTTTCGGATGTCGCACTCTCAGGTCGGGAAAAAACGGTTCCGAACGAGAAATTTTTTTTTTTCTCTTTTTCGGCCTTTTTCTTCTTGAAAAAGAAGCCAATCTGATCTTTTTGAAATTTTTTTTTCTACTTCTTGGGAATTCTCCTGCTTGGATCATGTAAAAACTGTTCCGAATGAAAAAAAAAAAAAAAATCTTTGTTTTTCGTCCTGTCTTGACCCATTTCGGTTGGAATGAAGCCAGGATGATGTTTTCAAATTTTTTGAATTTTTTTGCTATTTTCTTCAAAATTCTCTCGCTTGGGTTGAGTAAAAACGGTTCCGAGCTAGAAATTTGTTTTTTTTCTTTTTCGGTCTCCTCCGACCCGTTTCGGGTTAAAATCAAGCCAGGAAGATTTTTTTCAGTTTTTTGAATTTTTTTGCAAGAAAAAACAGTTGCGAACGAGAAAAAAATTTTCTCTCCTTTTCGGCCTCTCCCGACCCGTTTAGGCTTGAAATGAAGCCAGGTTGATTTTTTTTTTAATTTTTTGAATTTTTTTTCTATTGTTTTTTAGTATTCTATAGCTTGGGTCGGGTAAAAACGGTACCAAGTTAGAAAATTTTTTTTTTCCCATTCTTCGGCCTGTCCCGACCCGTTTCCGGTTGAAATGAAGCCAGGTTGATTTTTTTTTTTAGTTTTTTGGATTTTTTAAATATTTTTTTTGTGTTCTCTTGCTCGGATCAGTTAAAAACAGTTCCCAAGAAGAAATTTTTTTCTCATTTTTGGCCTATCCCGACCCGTTTCGGCTTGACAATGAAGCCAGGATGATTTTTTTAAAATTTTTTTGCTGTTTTTTTCGAATTCTCACGCTCAGGTCGGGAAAAAACGGTTCTGAACGAGAAAATTTTTTCTCTCTTTTTCGTACTGTCCTGACCCGTTTGGCTGCAAATGAAGGAAGGATGGTTTTTTTTCGATTTTTTTTGTGAATTAGCTCGTGTCAGGTAAGAAGAGTTCCGATTGAGAAAAAAACTTCTCTGTCTTTTTCGGCCTATGTAGTCCTGTTTTGGCTTGAAATGAAGCTAGGATGATGTTTCTAATTTTTTGTTCGTTTTTGCTATTTTTTTTGGAATTCACTCGCTCGCTTAGGGTAAAAATGGTTCCGAGCTATTTTTTTTTTTTTTTTTTCTCTTTTTCAGCCAATCCCGTCCCGTTTCGGCTTGAAATGCAGTCAGGATGATTTGCTTTAGTTTTTAGAGTTTTTTTCATTTTTTTTGGGAATTCTCTATCTCAGGTCGGGTAGAAAAGGTTCCGAACGAGAAAATTTTTTTCAATCTTTTTCGGCCAGTCCCGTCCCGTTTCAGATTGAAATGAAACCAGGATGATATTTTTTAGTTTTTTGCTATTTTTTTCAGATTTCTCTCTCTTGGGTCGATTGAAAATGGTTTCGAGCTAGAAATTTTTTTTTTTTCTCTTTTTCGGCCAGCTACGACCCGTTTCGGGTTAAAAGAAGCCAGGAAGATTTTTTTCAGTTTTTTGAATTTTTTTGCAAGAAAAAACTGTTCCCAACAAGAAAATAATTTTCTCTCTTTTTCGGCCTCTCTCGACCCATTTCGGCTTGAAATGAAGCCATGTTTATTTTTTTAAAATTCTTTGAATTTTTTTCTATTATTTTTTGGAATTCTATAGCTTGGGTCGAGTAAAAAAGGTACCGAGTTAGAAAATAATTTTTTCTCTTTTTCGGCCAATCCCGACCCGTTTCGTGTTGAAATGAAGCCAGGAAGATGTTTTTCAATTTTTTGAATTTTTTTTCTTTTTTTTTTTGGGAATTCTCAAGCTTGGGTCGGGAAAACACCGTTTCGAATGAGAAATTTTTTGTTTTTCACTTTTTCAGCCTTCCCCGACCCATTTCGGCTTGAAATAATGCGAGAGTGATGTTTTTCAATTTTTTGAATTTTTTTGGGAATTCCCAAGCTTGGGTCGGGAAAAAACAGTTACGAATGAGAAATTTTTTTTCTCTCTTTTTGGGCTATCCCGACCCGTTTCGGCTTGACAATGAAGTCAGGATGATTTTTTTTAATTTTTTTGCCCTTTTTTTGGAATTCTCACACTCAGGTCGGGAAAAAACGGTTCCGAACGAGAAAATTTTTTTTCTCTTTTTCGTACTGTCCCGACCCGTTCGGCTTCAAATGAAGCCAGGATGGTTTTTTTTTTTTACTTTTTTTCTATTTTTTTGTGAATTCTCTAGCACGTGTCGGGTAATAACAGTTCCAATTGAGAAAAAAATTTACTGTCTTTTTCGTCCTGTCCAGCCCGTTTTGGCTTGAAATGAAGCCATGATGATGTTTTTCATTTTTTGATCTTTTTTCCTATTTTTTTGGAATTCACTCACTCGCGTAGGGTAAAAACGGTTACGAGCTCGAAATTTTTTTTTTGCTCATTTTCAGCCAATCCCGACCCGTCTCGGCTTGAAATAAAGCCAGGATGATTTTTTTTTAGTTTGTAGTGTTTTTTTTTTGTTTTTTTTGGGAATTCTCTAGCTCGGGTCGAGCAAAAACGGTTCCGAACGAGAAATTTTTTTTTTCTCTTTTTCGGCCAGTCCCATCCCATAAGCTTGAAATGAAACCAGGATTTTTTTTTTTAAATTTTTTTTTCTATTTTTTTGGGAATTTTCTGCCTCAGGTCGTGTAAAAACGGTTCCAAACAAGATTTTTTTTTTTTTTTTTTTTTTCTCTTTTTCGGCCTGTCCCGACCAGTTTCGGCTTGAAATGAAGTAAGGAAGATATTTTTTAATTTTCTGATATTTTTTGCAATTTTTTTTCGGATGTCGCACTCTCAAGTCGGGATAAAACGGTTCCGAACGAGAAAATTTTTTTTCCTCTTTGTCGGCCTTTTTCTTCTTGAAAAAGAAGCCAATCTGATCTTTTTGAAATTTTTTTTTCTACTTCTTGGGAATTCTCCTGCTTGGGTCATGTAAAAACTTTTCCGAATGAAAAAAAAAAAAATTCTTTGTTTTTCGTCCTGTCTTGACCCATTTCGGCTTGGAATGAAGCCAGGATGATGTTTTTAAATTTTTTGCTATTTTCTTCAAAATTCTCTCGCTTGGGTTGAGTAAAAACGGTTCCGAGCTAGAAATTTGTTTTTCTTCTTTTTCGGTCTCCTCCGACCCGTTTCGGGTTAAAATCAATCCAGGAAGATTTTTTTCAGTTTTTTGAATTTTTTTGCTAGAAAAAACAGTTGCGAACGAGAAAAAAATTTTCTCCCCTTTTCGGCCTCTCCCGACCCGTTTAGGCTTGAAATGAAGCCCGGTTGATTTTTTTTAAAATTTTTTGAATTTTTTTTCTATTGTTTTTTAGAATTCTATAGCTTGGGTCGGGTAAAAACGGTACCAAGTTAGAAAATTTTTTTTTTCCCATTCTTCGGCCTGTCCCGACCCGTTTCCGGTTGAAATGAAGCCAGGTTGATTTTTTTTTTTAGTTTTTTGGATTTTTTAAATATTTTTTTTGTGTTCTCTTGCTCGGATCAGTTAAAAACGGTTCCCAAGAAGAAAATTTTTTCTCATTTTTGGCCTATCCCGACCCGTTTCGGCTTGACAATGAAGCCAGGATGATTTTTTTAAAATTTTTTTGCTGTTTTTTTCGAATTCTCACGCTCAGGTCGGGAAAAAACGGTTCTGAACGAGAAAATTTTTTCTCTCTTTTTCGTACTGTCCCGACCCGTTTGGCTGCAAATGAAGGAAGGATGGTTTTTTTTCGATTTTTTGTGTGAATTAGCTCGTGTCGGGTAAGAAGAGTTCCGATTGAGAAAAAAACTTCTCTGTCTTTTTCGGCCTATGTAGTCCTGTTTTGGCTTGAAATGAAGCTAGGATGATGTTTCTAATTTTTTGATCGTTTTTGCTATTTTTTTTGGAATTCACTCGCTCGCTTAGGGTAAAAATGGTTCCGAGCTATTTTTTTTTTTTTTTTCTCTTTTTCAGCCAATCCCGTCCCGTTTCGGCTTGAAATGAAGTCAGGATGATTTGTTTTAGTTTTTAGAGTTTTTTTCATTTTTTTTGGGAATTCTCTATCTCAGGTCGGGTAGAAAAGGTTCCGAACGAGAAAATTTTTTTCAATCTTTTTCGGCCAGTCACGTCCCGTTTCAGATTGAAATGAAACCAGGATGATATTTTTTAATTTTTTGCTATTTTTTTCAGAATTCTCTCTCTTGGGTCGATTGAAAACGGTTTCGAGCTAGAAAATTTTTTTTTTCCTCTTTTTCGGCCAGCTACGACCCGTTTCGGGTTAAAAGAAGCCAGGAAGATTTTTTTCAGTTTTTTGAATTTTTTTGCAAGAAAAAACTGTTCCCAACAAGAAAATAATTTTCTCTCTTTTTCGGCCTCTCTCGACCCATTTCGGCTTGAAATGAAGCCATGTTTATTTTTTTAAAATTCTTTGCATTTTTTTCTATTATTTTTTGGAATTCTATAGCTTGGGTCGAGTAAAAAAGGTACCGAGTTAGAAAATAATTTTTTCTCTTTTTCGGCCAATCCCGACCCGTTTCGTGTTGAAATGAAGCCAGGAAGATGTTTTTCAATTTTTTGAATTTTTTTTCTTTTTTTTTTTGGGAATTCTCAAGCTTGGGTCGGGAAAAAACCGTTTCGAATGAGAAATTTTTTGTTTTTCACTTTTTCAGCCTTCCCCGACCCATTTCGGCTTGAAATAATGCGAGAGTGATGTTTTTCAATTTTTTGAATTTTTTTGGGAATTCCCAAGCTTGGGTCGGGAAAAAACAGTTACGAATGAGAAATTTTTTTTCTCTCTTTTTGGGCTATCCCGACCCGTTTCGGCTTGACAATGAAGTCAGGATGATTTTTTTTAATTTTTTTGCCATTTTTTTGGAATTCTCACACTCAGGTCGGGAAAAAACGGTTCCGAACGAGAAAATTTTTTTTCTCTTTTTCGTACTGTCCCGACCCGTTCGGCTTCAAATGAAGCCAGGATGGTTTTTTTTTTTTTAAATTTTTTTCTATTTTTTTGTGAATTCTCTAGCACGTGTCGGGTAATAACAGTTCCAATTGAGAAAAAAATTTACTGTCTTTTTCGGCCTGTCCAGCCCGTTTTGGCTTGAAATGAAGCCATGATGATGTTTTTCATTTTATGATCTTTTTTCCTATTTTTTTGGAATTCACTCACTCGCGTAGGGTAAAAACGGTTACGAGCTCGAAATTTTTTTTTTGCTCATTTTCAGCCAATCCCGACCCGTCTCGGCTTGAAATGAAGCCAGGATGATTTTTTTTTAGTTTTTAGTGTTTTTTTTTTGTTTTTTTTGGGAATTCTCTAGCTCGGGTCGAGCAAAAACGGTTCCGAACGAGAAAATTTTTTTTTCTCTTTTTCGGCCAGTCCCATCCCATAAGCTTGAAATGAAACCAGGATTTTTTTTAAAAAATTTTTTTTTCTATTTTTTTGGGAATTTTCTGCCTCAGGTCGTGTAAAAACGGTTCCGAACAAGATTTTTTTTTTTTTTTTTCTCTTTTTCGGCCTGTCCCGACCAGTTTCGGCTTGAAATGAAGTAAGGAAGATATTTTTTAATTTTCTGATATTTTTTGCAATTTTTTTTCGGATGTCGCACTCTCAAGTCGGGATAAAACGGTTCCGAACGAGAAAATTTTTTTTTCTCTTTTTCGGCCTTTTTCTTCTTGAAAAAGAAGCCAATCTGATCTTTTTGAAATTTTTTTTTCTACTTCTTGGGAATTCTCCTGCTTGGGTCATGTAAAAACTGTTCCGAATGAAAAAAAAAAAAAATTCTTTGTTTTTCGTCCTGTCTTGACCCATTTCGGTTGGAATGAAGCCAGGATGATGTTTTTAAATTTTTTGAATTTTTTGCTATTTTCTTCAAAATTCTCTCGCTTGGGTTGAGTAAAAACGGTTCCGAGCTAGAAATTTGTTTTTCTTCTTTTTCGGTCTCCTCCGACCCGTTTCGGGTTAAAATCAAGCCAGGAAGATTTTTTTCAGTTTTTTGAATTTTTTTGCAGGAAAAAACAGTTGCGAACGAGAAAAAAATTTTCTCTCCTTTTCGGCCTCGCCCGACCCGTTTAGGCTTGAAATGAAGCCAGGTTGATTTTTTTTTAAATTTTTTGAATTTTTTTTCTATTGTTTTTTAGAATTCTATAGCTTGGGTCGGGTAAAAACGGTACCAAGTTAGAAAATTTTTTTTTTCCCATTCTTCGGCCTGTCCCGACCCGTTTCCGGTTGAAATGAAGCCAGGTTGATTTTTTTTTTTTTAGTTTTTTGGATTTTTTAAATATTTTTTTTGTGTTCTCTTGCTCGGATCAGTTAAAAACGGTTCCCAAGAAGAAATTTTTTTCTCATTTTTGGCCTATCCCGACCCGTTTCGGCTTGACAATGAAGCCAGGATGATTTTTTTAAAATTTTTTTGCTGTTTTTTTCGAATTCTCACGCTCAGGTCGGGAAAAAACGGTTCTGAACGAGAAAATTTTTTCTCTCTTTTTCGTACTGTCCCGACCCGTTTGGCTGCAAATGAAGGAAGGATGGTTTTTTTTCGATTTTTTTTGTGAATTAGCTCGTGTCAGGTAAGAAGAGTTCCGATTGAGAAAAAAACTTCTCTGTCTTTTTCGGCCTATGTAGTCCTGTTTTGGCTTGAAATGAAGCTAGGATGATGTTTCTAATTTTTTGATCGTTTTTGCTATTTTTTTTGGAATTCACTCGCTCGCTTAGGGTAAAAATGGTTCCGAGCTATTTTTTTTTTTTTTTTTCTCTTTTTCAGCCAATCCCGTCCCGTTTCGGCTTGAAATGAAGTCAGGATGATTTGTTTTAGTTTTTAGAGTTTTTTTCATTTTTTTTGGGAATTCTCTATCTCAGGTCGGGTAGAAAAGGTTCCGAACGAGAAAATTTTTTTCAATCTTTTTCGGCCAGTCACGTCCCGTTTCAGATTGAAATGAAACCAGGATGATATTTTTTAATTTTTTGCTATTTTTTTCAGAATTCTCTCTCTTGGGTCGATTGAAAACGGTTTCGAGCTAGAAAAATTTTTTTTTCCTCTTTTTCGGCCAGCTACGACCCGTTTCGGGTTAAAAGAAGCCAGGAAGATTTTTTTCAGTTTTTTGAATTTTTTTGCAAGAAAAAACTGTTCCCAACAAGAAAATAATTTTCTCTCTTTTTCGGCCTCTCTCGACCCATTTCGGCTTGAAATGAAGCCATGTTTATTTTTTTAAAATTCTTTGAATTTTTTTCTATTATTTTTTGGAATTCTATAGCTTGGGTCGAGTAAAAAAGGTACCGAGTTAGAAAATAATTTTTTCTCTTTTTCGGCCAATCCCGACCCGTTTCGTGTTGAAATGAAGCCAGGAAGATGTTTTTCAATTTTTTGAATTTTTTTTCTTTTTTTTTTTGGGAATTCTCAAGCTTGGGTCGGGAAAAAACCGTTTCGAATGAGAAATTTTTTGTTTTTCACTTTTTCAGCCTTCCCCGACCCATTTCGGCTTGAAATAATGCGAGAGTGATGTTTTTCAATTTTTTGAATTTTTTTGGGAATTCCCAAGCTTGGGTCGGGAAAAAACAGTTACGAATGAGAAAATTTTTTTCTCTCTTTTTGGGCTGTCCCGACCCGTTTCGGCTTGACAATGAAGTCAGGATGATTTTTTTTAATTTTTTTGCCATTTTTTTGGAATTCTCACACTCAGGTCGGGAAAAAACGGTTCCGAACGAGAAATTTTTTTTTCTCTTTTTCGTACTGTCCCGACCCGTTCGGCTTCAAATGAAGCCAGGATGGTTTTTTTTTTTTTAATTTTTTTCTATTTTTTTGTGAATTCTCTAGCACGTGTCGGGTAATAACAGTTCCAATTGAGAAAAAAATTTACTGTCTTTTTCGGCCTGTCCAGCCCGTTTTGGCTTGAAATGAAGCCATGATGATGTTTTTCATTTTATGATCTTTTTTCCTATTTTTTTGGAATTCACTCACTCGCGTAGGGTAAAAACGGTTACGAGCTCGAAATTTTTTTTTTGCTCATTTTCAGCCAATCCCGACCCGTCTCGGCTTGAAATGAAGCCAGGATGATTTTTTTTTAGTTTTTAGTGTTTTTTTTTTGTTTTTTTTGGGAATTCTCTAGCTCGGGTCGAGCAAAAACGGTTCCGAACGAGAAATTTTTTTTTTCTCTTTTTCGGCCAGTCCCATCCCATAAGCTTGAAATGAAACCAGGATTTTTTTTAAAAAAAATTTTTTTCTATTTTTTTGGGAATTTTCTGCCTCAGGTCGTGTAAAAACGGTTCCGAACAAGATTTTTTTTTTTTTTTTTTTCTCTTTTTCGGCCTGTCCCGACCAGTTTCGGCTTGAAATGAAGTAAGGAAGATATTTTTTAATTTTCTGATATTTTTTGCAATTTTTTTTCGGATGTCGCACTCTCAGGTCGGGAAAAAACGGTTCCGAACGAGAAATTTTTTTTTTTCTCTTTTTCGGCCTTTTTCTTCTTGAAAAAGAAGCCAATCTGATCTTTTTGAAATTTTTTTTTCTACTTCTTGGGAATTCTCCTGCTTGGATCATGTAAAAACTGTTCCGAATGAAAAAAAAAAAAAAATCTTTGTTTTTCGTCCTGTCTTGACCCATTTCGGTTGGAATGAAGCCAGGATGATGTTTTCAAATTTTTTGAATTTTTTTGCTATTTTCTTCAAAATTCTCTCGCTTGGGTTGAGTAAAAACGGTTCCGAGCTAGAAATTTGTTTTTTTTCTTTTTCGGTCTCCTCCGACCCGTTTCGGGTTAAAATCAAGCCAGGAAGATTTTTTTCAGTTTTTTGAATTTTTTTGCAAGAAAAAACAGTTGCGAACGAGAAAAAAATTTTCTCTCCTTTTCGGCCTCTCCCGACCCGTTTAGGCTTGAAATGAAGCCAGGTTGATTTTTTTTTTAATTTTTTGAATTTTTTTTCTATTGTTTTTTAGTATTCTATAGCTTGGGTCGGGTAAAAACGGTACCAAGTTAGAAAATTTTTTTTTTCCCATTCTTCGGCCTGTCCCGACCCGTTTCCGGTTGAAATGAAGCCAGGTTGATTTTTTTTTTTAGTTTTTTGGATTTTTTAAATATTTTTTTTGTGTTCTCTTGCTCGGATCAGTTAAAAACAGTTCCCAAGAAGAAATTTTTTTCTCATTTTTGGCCTATCCCGACCCGTTTCGGCTTGACAATGAAGCCAGGATGATTTTTTTAAAATTTTTTTGCTGTTTTTTTCGAATTCTCACGCTCAGGTCGGGAAAAAACGGTTCTGAACGAGAAAATTTTTTCTCTCTTTTTCGTACTGTCCTGACCCGTTTGGCTGCAAATGAAGGAAGGATGGTTTTTTTTCGATTTTTTTTGTGAATTAGCTCGTGTCAGGTAAGAAGAGTTCCGATTGAGAAAAAAACTTCTCTGTCTTTTTCGGCCTATGTAGTCCTGTTTTGGCTTGAAATGAAGCTAGGATGATGTTTCTAATTTTTTGTTCGTTTTTGCTATTTTTTTTGGAATTCACTCGCTCGCTTAGGGTAAAAATGGTTCCGAGCTATTTTTTTTTTTTTTTTTTTCTCTTTTTCAGCCAATCCCGTCCCGTTTCGGCTTGAAATGCAGTCAGGATGATTTGCTTTAGTTTTTAGAGTTTTTTTCATTTTTTTTGGGAATTCTCTATCTCAGGTCGGGTAGAAAAGGTTCCGAACGAGAAAATTTTTTTCAATCTTTTTCGGCCAGTCCCGTCCCGTTTCAGATTGAAATGAAACCAGGATGATATTTTTTAGTTTTTTGCTATTTTTTTCAGATTTCTCTCTCTTGGGTCGATTGAAAATGGTTTCGAGCTAGAAATTTTTTTTTTTCTCTTTTTCGGCCAGCTACGACCCGTTTCGGGTTAAAAGAAGCCAGGAAGATTTTTTTCAGTTTTTTGAATTTTTTTGCAAGAAAAAACTGTTCCCAACAAGAAAATAATTTTCTCTCTTTTTCGGCCTCTCTCGACCCATTTCGGCTTGAAATGAAGCCATGTTTATTTTTTTAAAATTCTTTGAATTTTTTTCTATTATTTTTTGGAATTCTATAGCTTGGGTCGAGTAAAAAAGGTACCGAGTTAGAAAATATTTTTTTCTCTTTTTCGGCCAATCCCGACCCGTTTCGTGTTGAAATGAAGCCAGGAAGATGTTTTTCAATTTTTTGAATTTTTTTTCTTTTTTTTTTTGGGAATTCTCAAGCTTGGGTCGGGAAAACACCGTTTCGAATGAGAAATTTTTTGTTTTTCACTTTTTCAGCCTTCCCCGACCCATTTCGGCTTGAAATAATGCGAGAGTGATGTTTTTCAATTTTTTGAATTTTTTTGGGAATTCCCAAGCTTGGGTCGGGAAAAAACAGTTACGAATGAGAAATTTTTTTTCTCTCTTTTTGGGCTATCCCGACCCGTTTCGGCTTGACAATGAAGTCAGGATGATTTTTTTTAATTTTTTTGCCCTTTTTTTGGAATTCTCACACTCAGGTCGGAAAAAACGGTTCCGAACGAGAAAATTTTTTTTCTCTTTTTCGTACTGTCCCGACCCGTTCGGCTTCAAATGAAGCCAGGATGGTTTTTTTTTTTACTTTTTTTCTATTTTTTTGTGAATTCTCTAGCACGTGTCGGGTAATAACAGTTCCAATTGAGAAAAAAATTTACTGTCTTTTTCGGCCTGTCCAGCCCGTTTTGGCTTGAAATGAAGCCATGATGATGTTTTTCATTTTTTGATCTTTTTTCCTATTTTTTTGGAATTCACTCACTCGCGTAGGGTAAAAACGGTTACGAGCTCGAAATTTTTTTTTTGCTCATTTTCAGCCAATCCCGACCCGTCTCGGCTTGAAATAAAGCCAGGATGATTTTTTTTTAGTTTGTAGTGTTTTTTTTTTGTTTTTTTTGGGAATTCTCTAGCTCGGGTCGAGCAAAAACGGTTCCGAACGAGAAATTTTTTTTTTCTCTTTTTCGGCCAGTCCCATCCCATAAGCTTGAAATGAAACCAGGATTTTTTTTTTAAATTTTTTTTTCTATTTTTTTGGGAATTTTCTGCCTCAGGTCGTGTAAAAACGGTTCCAAACAA